>APFE031166112.1:82469-139285 GCA_000404065.3 Pinus taeda | reverse complement strand
TTCGGATTTCTTCTTAAGGAAATATATCCATGTATTCCTTGAGAATTCATCTATAAGTGATACATAGTACACAAAATTACCTAGTGTTGGAACCTTCACAGGTCCAAACACATCATTATGCACAAGATATAATATTTTTTTCACCCTCTTACTACCACAGGGGAAACTCACACGATTTTGTTTCCCATATACACAGTTTTCACATAAATCAAAATCCAGAGAGCTATTACTCATACCTTCTACCATACCTTTACCATTAAGTATTCGAAGGCCCTTCTCTCCAATATGTCCAAGCCTTTGATGCCACAGCATGGTCTTCTCTCCAGAGATCACTAGATTTTCTACTCTACTTTCAGGAACCACAGAACTGCTGCACACATCAACAATAGTGCTACCTTGTAGCTTGTACAGAGTTCTAGTCCAAACTCCCCACATCAATACCAGTGCTCCCCAAACCATCTTGCAGGTATCCTTCTTGAACAATTTTTTTACACCTACATCATCCAACTTGCTTACAGAAATCAAATTTCTAGCTAATGTAGGAATATGCAAAACACCTAGAAGTGTTGTAACCCTTCCATCTTCCAGCTTTAGCTTTACTTTTCCATGACCAATGATTCTAGCCTTCCTGTCATCCCCCAAGAAAACATCACCACCATTGTATTTCTCATACTCGTAGAACCACTCTATATGAGGAGTTAAGTGAAAGGATGCACATGAGTCAATCAACCATGCCTCATGATCTACATGTGCACTTGAAGAAGCCAAGTACACATCCCTACCTTCATGTGAGGTGGTTTTTGCCTCTAGAGGAGGAGCATCATCAGATCACTTTCCTTTATCAAGAGCTTTAGATTTATAGTCCCTTCTGAGGTGCCCTTCCTTTCTGCATTTCCAACACACCACCTTTACAGGTTTTCCTGGAGATTTAGAACTCCCTCTAGATTTAGATCTCCCACTTGATGACTTATTTTTGTTTCTGTTCTTGGATCGTCCTTGTAAAGACAAGGAATCATCACTCTGGCTCTCCATATTTTTCCGTCTCATCTCCTCCGTCAGCAAGGATGAGACTATTTCATCAAAATGCAAGGCAGTTGCATTGCTACCTATTGCAATAACCTGACTATCCCATGAATCATGTAGAGAAAACAACAAACTGATGCACTTATCTTCATCTGAAACTTTAATCTCAACAGATGCTAATTGACTTACCACAGTATTAAATGCATTTAGATGCTCTGTCACTGAGTCTCCATCATTCATCCTCAAGTTATAGAACTTTTTCTGCAAGAACAGTTTATTCACCAGAGATTTATATTGGTATAAAGTCCCTAACTTGTCCCAAAAAGCCTTCATCATAGCTTCCCCTGATACATTCAACAATACTTAATCTGAGACACACAATCATATTGAGCTCTTTGCCTTCCAATCCAACTTATTCCATTCTTTATCAAACACTCTCGTTGGTTTAATACCTAGATCTACCACGATCCACTGATCTTTATCCACCAAAAGATCTTCCATCTTGAGTTTCCATAACTCAAAACTCTGACCGTAAAATTTCTTGATCTCTATCTTTTCATTACTTGCCTTCTTCTTTCACCACTAGAATCGATCTCGTAGATCTCCAACTGAATAGGGTCTACCACAGGCCCAAGCGAAACCCCTCAGCCACAAAGGCATCCCCTTGAAGCCAAAACAACTCTGATACCAAATGTAGGTTTTAACCTCGTATAGAAATTACCTGCATACGAATTATAAAACACAAAAAATAAACAATCCGAGAGCATAACATATAAAATACATATACACAGAGATTTTCCTTTGGATTCCAAAACCGGGACTACCAACATGATTTTTCATTGTGTTCCTTTCAATGTTACAATACATATTTATACATGTCGAAGCATCCAATACCATGGACTGAAAAGCTATCACATCCAAAACCATGGACTAAAAACCATCACATCCAAAAAACATGTGCGAAAATCATGCACAAAACCATAAGTGGGTCCGCCCAACCTAACATAGGGTCCAAAACTAAAATTTTTCGAGGTGTTGCCCCAGACCCCATACAGTGGGGTTACGACTACCCCTCAAACCCCCTGTGACCTTCCCCTCCTCTAACCCCCATTTAACTATGTGGGCTAGTCATGGAAAGAATATAAAACAACCCAACAAATTTGGTTCTTACTATAGGTAGAACACAACTAACTTGAAGTTTGATGAAATAGTCTCGTCCTTATTGTCAAGGTTATGACACATAAAAATATACAAAACTAGAATGGAGATGCCTTATTTGTAAGAGAATAATCCTAGAATAAAAATAGAAATAAGTCGTCTTGTGGGAGATATAAATCTAGAGGGAGATATAAATCTCCAAGAAAATTTGTAAACCTATGCTATAAATGCGAAAAATAAGAGCACTACAAAAAGGATTGTAGATCTAAAAATATTGAATAAGGAAAGGGATATAATAATTCTCCTTTTGTAGAGGTGAAAAATACCTCTAATGAAGGTGGAGAAGTGTACTTGGCTTCTTCTTCAATTAAACATGTAGATCATTCAACATAGTTGATTTACTGAGGTGCATCTTTTCATATGACTCCCCACACGGAGTGGTTATTTGAAAATTCAAGTTGAAGTGGCAAGGTGGATGGATTAGAACACTTCTTAGTGTTTTGAACATTACTCGATTAGCCAGAAATCTAATATCTATAAGCATGATGAATGTTGTAAATGTAAATATAGTGTTTAATAAAGATACCCATAAGACGATTTAGGGATCATTGGTATTAATTAAGGGAGTCTAATTGGGACCCTATACAAACTTCTCGGTAGCACTATTATTGATGGGAGAAAAAATTTTGTTTTACCAAGAAGTCGAACATAAAATATAATAGTCTCTAGAGAAAAGACTATGTTGTGGAATCAAATACTTGGAAATATTGGATCGAACAACCTTTGAATACTGCATGGTAATGGTATGATAGGAGGTACATCTAATTTCTCTATGGATTTCAATTTTTGCAAAAATTGTGTATATGGGAAGCAATCAGGTGAGTCTCCCCTTTCGTGCTAAGAGGGTAAAAGGGATATTAGAGCTTGTACACAATGATGTATTTGGACTTGTGTTGGTACCACGACTGGGTAATTATGTGTACTATGTCTCGTTTACAAATGAATTCTCACAAAACACATGGATATATTTCCTCAGGAAGAAATATAAAATATTTGGCAGGTTTCAATAATTTAAGGCTCTAGTGGAAAATCAAATAGAGAAGAAGATTAAGGTACTAAGGATAGATAATGGTGAAGAGTTCTACAAGAAGGAATTCAAATATTTCTATAAGAAGTAAGGTACAGCATGACATAATACTACTCCATATGCACCTTAGCAAAATGGAGTTGCAGAAAGAATGAACAAGACATTGATGCAAAAGGAAAGAAGCATTCTCAATGGTGCTAGATTAGCGCAAGAATGTTTGGAAGAGTAAGTGGAAACTACATGTTGGTCGTTTAACAGATCACCTTCATCAGCATTGGAAGATAAGATTCCACATGAGGTATGGACTAGTAAGAAAACATCTCTCTCACATCTCACGGTATTTGGCTGCAATGCATATATACATGTTCCAAAGGAGAAAAGGACCAAGTTGGGTAGTAAATATAAAAGGTGGATCTTTATTGGGTATAAGAATGATTTAAAAGGTTATAAGATTTGGAACCCAGAAACAAGCAAGGTGGTTACCAACCAAGATGTGGTGTTTAGAGAGGTGAAAGATGTTATTAAACATGAAGTCCTACAAGAGGATAAAAGATCCTAGAAGGTAAGAGTTTGGGATGAAGGAGGACAAAATCAAACTTTACAACAGAACAAGTATCAGAAGAGGAAGAACCACACACTCTAGTTTTAAGGAGATCAATTAAAGGGAGAAGGAAACCAAAGAGGTATAGTCCATTTGATTTTTGTTCAAAATTTTCTTTATTTATTAATAAATTCGATGCGAAAACTACGAGGGAGGTAGTGAATTTAAAGAATGGAAAAACCTAGAAAAAGGCCATGGTTGAAGAAATGAAAGCATTGGACAAAAATGAGGCTTGGGATCTCATGAAGTTACCAGATGAAAGGAAACCCATTGGCAACAAATGGGTGTTTAAGAAGAACATGAGTGCATAAAGAAAGGTCCATAGATACAAAACTCGGTTGGTAGAAAAAGGTTATTCCTAAGTGCCGAGACTTGATTTTGGTGATATTTTCTCTCTTGTTGCTAAGCTAGCTTCTATTAGATTAATTTTATACGTTTCTATTACTTTTGATTTTGAGGTAGAAAAAAAGGATGTGAAGATGACATTTCTTCATGGGGGTTTGGAAGAAGAGATCTACATGAAGCAACCATAAGGATTTGAGGTGAAGGGTAAGAGATAATTGGTATGTAGGTTGAAAAAGTCTCTATATGGGTTAAAGCGGTCACCACGGAAGTGGTATAAAAACTTTGATACATATATAAGAGGATCTAGCTTGACAAGGAGAAAATTAAATCATTGCGTGTATTTTTAATTAATTGGTAATCATGTTACTTATTTAGTATTATATGTGGAGGATTTGTTGCTCATTGTAAATGAAAAATAAATTGTGCAGGATTTGAAGACCGAATTGTCCTCTGAATTCAACATGAGGGGTCTTCACACTAAAAACTATATTTTGTGCATGGAAATTAAACGAGATTGGGAAAATATGAATCTTTAATTAAACCAAAATAAGTATGTCAAGACAATACTACAGAGGTTTAATATGCAAGATAGTAAACCAATGAAGGCTTTTATTTTAGTACGAGTAAAGTTATTTGTTCAACAGTCTCCCAAGGCACATGAAGTGGAAGAGGAAAAGTTTTGTGTTCCATATGAAAGCGCAATTGGTATCTTGATGTATGTAACGATATTTACTAGAATAGATATTGCATATGCATTGAGAGTATTGAATAGGTTTATGTCAAAACAAGGGTAGGAGCATTAGGCAAAAGTGAAGCAAGGTTTTAGATATTTGCATGGCACTAGTGATTACAGTCTTTGCTACCAAGGAATACTAAGATTGAACAGAATTTTAGATATACATGGTTTTCTTATGCTAACTGGCCTTGAGATATGGATTGGAGAAGATCTACAAGTGGGTATGTGTTTAACCTATTTAGAGGAGCATTCAGTTAGGTGAGCAAGAGACAGTCTCTCGTGGCACTTTCAACTACATAGGCTGAATACATGGCAACCACTCATGTAAGAAAGGAAGAACTTTCATTGTAGAGATTGTTTTCAAGTATGGGATTGGTACAACAAGATATAAGGATAGACGGTGATAGAGGAAGTGCAAATTTATTGGCAAAGAACGTTGCTTATCATTCGAAGACAAAGCACATTGATGTTTAGTATCACTTTCGTGGGGGATATGCTTCGAAAAATAAAGGTGTTACTATTGAATGTGGCCACTTTGAAGGATAATGCAGACGCTTTGACGAAGTGTGTGAGCACTGAGAATTTTTCTCAGTGTAGACAAATAATGGGCATTGCAGGGTTGTACCAACAACTATGCACTCCTTTGGCACCCTGTGTGGAACGAAAATCACAAGTGGGATAATGTTGGTTGTGTTATATTATTTCCATGACTAGTTGCACATGTTGTTACCTTGGGTCGGGCACAACGGGGGGGGTTGCAGAGGGTGAGTAGCCCCTGTGCATGAGGTGGGGGGGAGGATCCTTGGATTTTGTTTTCTATGTGGACCCAATAGTAGTTGGGAGATCTAAGGATGGGGCAAGACCAAAATATGTTTGGGAGACCTACCTATGGTTTTATGCATGGTTTTCACACCTGGTTTTGGGCATGATGGTTTTTTCCCATGGCATTTTACAGATTTGGTCAAAACTGCAATTATGTTATAATACACAATTAATGGATTGGGGTTTATGAATTCTTCAACATGTATATAATAAATTGTTACATTGAAAGGAATATAATGAAAAATCGATGTGATTTTCTTATTTGGGTTATATGAGAAAATCTATGTGTATATTTTATGTTCTTGCCACTATGTATTTTTCTGTTTTATGAATCTATTTTCAAGTGATTTCTCGACATGGTTAAAACCTAAACCATGAGAGGTTGAATTTGAAAGGATAATGTATTTTAGGAGAATCAAGGAAAAATTAATGAAAGATTTGAAAGTGATTTGAAATTTTAGGTAGATCTAAGATTGCAGCCTTCCCAATGTTTCCAATAAAGGCTAGGCTACAAGGAATCTGTTTAGTCTTTTTGTAATGCAAGCCATATCCACCTTTCCGTTTGTCGAGGTAGATATCAAAGGGGAAGTCTACACATCAATGAGGTTTGAGTCCCCAACCAAATTGGAAATAAAGGAGGCTAAGGAGTATACCAAGGACATAGTGCCCCAAATTTTAGAAGTCGAGGTGGTGAAATTATGGTGCCTATTAAGAATGAGGTTGTGATCAAGTAATATTCCACTTTCTTGTAATAGGATCCAAAAATTCCACCTATCATCATAAATACCATAGCAATTAAGCATCTTAATGGAATATTTTAATGTTTTCACAGAGTCTTCCATAATGATACTCACCCAAGAAAGTTATGGATTAAAATCAACAATGGTAGTATTCCACATAGTTAATAGGTCTAGCGATAATCCTAGATAATCAAGGGCATAAGCCTTCTTGCATAGACATAGTTTAAGAGAGAAACAACAAGCCTTGACCCCTTCCACAATTATTTCTTGAATAAGGAGGATAAACACTTGATGGATCTCTTGGACTCCTTTGAGGGAAATTTTCTTACGGGATCCCCCCACTCCCCTAATACTAAACGACATCACAATCATAGGGGACCTTCCTGAGATGGCTTTTGAGCTCTAAGCACTTTTTAGTCCCCAATGAAAGTCACATTACTAAGAAATAAGCCTCCTTCAATGACACCCTACTTGGCCAAGCCTTTATTATTGTATTTTTTTTCTAATGGTGACATTACTAAAGGAATAATTTATGTTCACACCCTTCGAATATGTGGGTCCCAAATTCGAAGAGATAAGTAAAGGGGTAAGGATTAGGGTCTCCTTAAACGAGGGGGATTGAGAAAGTCAAGCAAAAGCATCATATGTCCACGGGAAAGAACCATAGGAGATGGAGTCTAAAGAAGAAGCTCGAGTCCCCAAAGGAACGGGGGGACATATCAAGTCTGAGAATGAAGTAGAGAGACAACACAGGGGTTTAGAAAAATGACGGTTAGAGAGTGAGGATGGAAAGCTATCCAATTTCCTTAGACTATAAGGATTCACAAATTATTTATTATTAATATGTGAAGGAGCATAACAAATGTGAGAAGTAAAAAAATGTAGAACCCTTCTCCAAATATTCAACAAATAATAATTCCTTAGATGATCGAGGATTTGACAACATACTTGAAATTTATTCCTAGAGTGGATGATCATCATTTGAGTAGTTCTTGAGAACGACCCCAATTCGATGAACAAGACTAGGATGAATAGAATTTAATTTCTCTTCAAATGGGCGAAAAAGAGAAACCTCAACAATTATGACTCTAGTCAAAGCACGCTTAAGAATACCATCCACATCACTAATTTCAAAATGAGGTGAGTGAACCACTTCCTTGAGACTAGTGGGATCATTAGTTGTATCATTCACTAGAACTTGACCAAGAGCTCCCTCCTTTGAATTTGCCAAAACAACCCCACATGAGACTCGCTAGAGTGAAAATTTGACAACCCTCAACCATAAGAATCAGACATGAAGTAGGAATGTCCACCAAATGGCACCACTACTAGAGTTTCCCTTCTAAAATTATGGAAATTAGCTTTTGGATGACTTGTTTGTGAGCACAAAATGCATCTCAATGGGACTCTCCACTAATTGAAAATCTCACACTAGGATTTGTATCCATGGGAAATCTCTATCTTCCTCGGAAGATAGAGAGTGCCATCACACTCCATCAAAAGCCATAGATTGTGCTTGTCAAACCCTACCTATCACGCCCCCAATCTTTTTTTTCTTAATCGGGCGGGTGCGACACCACCGTGCATGATCTTTTTCCCAAGATTCGTGCACATGGACTACGCCTTCCTTATAATCACACTTAGTTTATTTCATTAACCGAGTAAACTTATTCTTTACACTTAATACATTTATCAACCGTAATGTAATTAAACCGAAAACATTACATTCACACATAAATGTAAAGGGAGGGGCAACTCCCGGTAAAGTCTGCTCACATATATTATATCAGATTTCTTCAATAATACAATACAATGCAAGTGTGCCTGGCATAAACCCGACGCCACACTTAATAATAGTTACAACGTAGGCGTAGAAAAACCTTACAAACATCTGCTAGTTTCCCACGGTAGGAGGGCGCTCAACCAATGCACAAGACCTCCGTCACAAACCCGGCATAAACCTGTTCCTTGACCTGCTCGTACTCGGCCCCTTTACCAACTTCCACCGAACCAAACTGCGCCTCTTCTTTCGATCCTTATGCGCATAAGGCATGTGCATTCGATCCCAAAGAACTGCGCCCTTTTGATCTTATGCGAAGCTCCTTTGTGAAGATTGATTGCTTGATGGTTCGAAGAGCTCAAGGTTCATCATATATATGCCCACGCTCCATGGGTTTTGGGAGGGGCGTCCAGCCTTAAGGCCGACCCCCGTATTCTTCCTTCAACGCCCCAAGTGCTATTTGCCATGCGTCGGTCTTGTTTATCTTTGACAATGCGTATAAGCCGCGAGCCCAACACTTAGCTCACGCAAGTGTTGTCTGCTCGTCACATTGTCACACTTCCCTGCCACATCCTTGCTCGCTCGCTCATCACTCGCTTCGCTATCTTCATCGCTTGGTCTGCCATCGCATATCCGTTGTTCGCTGTCAATCATAACCGGAGGGCGCCCGGCCATGCGTGCCTGCACGACAGTCTGCCACCACACCGTCATGCGTATTATCTTGTGTTTTCGGGTGGGTGGGCGTCCGCACACGACCCACCATCATCAAACCCATAACACTTCGCCGGAGGCACCCGCCCGTGCGCACCTGCACGAAGGTCTATCTCCCAACTATAATATGTATATCATTTGTGTCTCGGGCGGGTGGGCGCCTATGCACAACCCACCGCCAACCTGTTATCAAACGAAGGCGCATGCCCGTGCACGTCTGCATGACAGACCACCGAGTCCGCTGCCAAAGTCCAAACTGTTGTGTTGTTGGGTGGGCGTCCTGCGCACGACCCACGACCTGTACACACGTTGTTCTGGTGTTCAAGCGGGCGGGTATACCCTGTACAACTGTGCCCGCTGTCACCCGTTCGTTGGGCACGACCCTTGACCCGCACATGACACACGCGTTGTTATGGCGTTGGGCGGGCGGGTATACTCTGTACGACTCGTGCCCGTTGTCACCGATTCACCAATGCTGCGCTGCTTGCCACCACCGACTCCTGCGCCCACCTGTTTCCCTGTTCACCTGTGTCGTTTGGGTGGGCGCCCTGCTCACGACCAATGACCCACATATAACACACGCGTTGTTCCGGCGTTTGGACGGGCGGGTATATCCTGCACGACCATGCCCGCTATCATCCCGTTCATGAACGCTGCAACCGGAGGTCACCCGCCCATGCACATCCGCACGGCGGTTCATCACTCCACCGTAATGTCATAACGTATAGCCTTTGTTGTTGGGCGGGTGGGTGCCTTGCGCATGACCCACGACCCATGCCCACAACCGCTATCAACGTGCGTGTTGTTCCGGCGGGTGTGCCTTGCATGACCCACGCCCATCTTCAACCCATAACCAACCTCATCCTTTGTTGTCCGAACTATAACTCGTCCTCCGCCCGGTCCTTGCCCGACTCGGCGAGCTTGCCCACTGCGGTTACCGTGTTTAGTTCGTCGGGTGGAAATGCTGCCCATCATGCACAAGGCGCCTGCCCGTCGTGCAGGGTGCCCGTCCACCATCGTACACGCCTGCCCGATTTGCCAGGGCGTTACATTCTCCCCCACTTGAAAACGTTGTCGTCCCGACAACACACCATCCCGGCAGCTCTCTACCGAGACTGTCATCATCCATAATGTAGGCTCCTCCATATAAGGAAACGCCTCCATCAGGTCATCAGCTCCATGTGCCAACTGCCCATGCGTATCAACAAGTGCTACACATCTTGGTCATGTGTCAACACTTCCTCCTACGATCCCATGCTCAGGTCCATGGGAACCCAATCTTTCTGCCGCATGTCTCGATCATCAACCTGCTCAACCATGTTGAGGGCTCACTGCTTTGAGCGGCCAACAATGAGCCCCATCTTCTATGTCCTCTAAGAAGATGCGGAGGGGGATGAGTTGGGAGGCTCTCCCCTACTAATCAGCTCAATCCAGCTATCAGGATCTTCAACCTCCATTCGTTGTAGATATGCTTCCCGATCTTCCCTCTGCATGTTCGGCCTCACATATATCTCGTTCTCATCAGCATTGTCTTCTACTAGCTCTAGCCTTCTTGATAAATCCAAGATGCTATCTGATAGTGACCGGATGACTAGTGATTGCTCCGCAAGCTTTTCCTCAACAGTAGACAACCGCTTGCTTGTCTTGTCCTCCATCTGCATACCTCCTAACTTACGATCAGGTTTTGTCACTCCAATGGTTGGGACACTAACGAGCACATCCTCCTTTCCATCGTAAATGAAGAGCTTCCTCAGATGCAGTACAACCATAGCCTCAAACTGTTTCATGAATTCCATCCCCAATACGGCCTCATAATCATCAATCTGCACTATGGTGAAGTCCACTTTTCCGGTCCACTCACCAAGTGTGGTGTCTACCTATTCAGCTATACCAAGGATTGCCATCGGAGGAGAGTTCACTGTCTTCATCTGTGCCTCTGCCAGCACAAATTCCAGCCCGAGTCTCCTTGCAGTTTCTTCACCCATGAAGTTGTGTGAAGCTCCATTGTCGATCATGGTGAGTACCTCATTCTCACTGATCTTCATCTGAACATATTCTAATCCATTTCTTTCTAGGTCTCCTTCTTTGCTATATTTATCAACCTCTGCCTTTGAAGTAGCGCTTGGCCCCTCTTCACTTGCAGCCTTGTTGTGACGATCATTAGTAGAAGAGACTTCTATTACCATGTGTTCCTTAATTTGCGAGGCTCCTCCCTCATTCTCTCTTTTTTGTTTCTTCCTAGACTTGATTTCTTCTTTCAAGGCTTGGAGATGTTTTTCAAGGATTAAGAAATCCTTCCTTTTCTGATTCAAGGCATGCCTTATGCTTAGCTCTTTGAGTTCTGCTTCCAGTGAGATTCCTTTCTTTGTATGTTGAAGGGCTTCTTCCTCATCCAAGTTCGAGGCCCCTTTCTTCACTATGGCACGAAGACCCTTCCTTGTTTCGGTCAACCCTTTGCCACAGTTCGTAAATCCTTGTCTTAGTCTCTCTATTTCTACAAGTATTTACTCTTCAAGCTCTTCCATGGTAGCGCAACCCAGCTTCTTGGAGAGAGGTATCTCTACCGAGTCACCTGCAAGAACTTTATTGACCTTCTTCATATTTCTGTCGTTATCTGCTTTAGATCAGCAGATTCACCTTCAATTTCAACTAGGATAACCTTATCCAAGTTTCTACGAGTAATCTGTTCACCAGCCCTAGACCGAGCTTTGCTATGCTTCAACACATGAACCTCGTCCAAGTCTTCATGAGCAACCCTGCTCTGATACCACCTGTCACGCCCCCAATCTTTTTTTTTCTTAATCAGGCAGGTGTGGCACCACCGTGCACGATCTTTTTCCCAAGATTCGTGCACATGGACTACGCCTTCCTTATAATCACACTTAGTTTATTTCATTAACCGAGTAAACTTATTCTTTACACTTAATGCATTTTTCAAACGTGATTTAATTAAACCGAAAACATTACATTCACACATAAATGTAAAGGGAGGGGCAACTCCCGGTAAAGTCTGCCCACATATATTATATCATATTTCTTCAATAATACAATACAATGCAAGTGTGCCTGGCGTAAACCCGAAGCCACACTTAATAATAGTTACAACGTAGGCGTATAACAACCTTACAAACATATGCTAGTTTCCCACGATAGGAGGGCGATCAACCAATGCGCAAGACCTCTGTCACAAACCCAGCATAAACCTGTTCCTTGACCTGCTCGTACTCGGCCCCTTTACCAACTTCCACCGAACCAAACTGCGCCTCTTCTTTCGATCCTTATGCGCATAAGGCATGCACATTCGATCCCAAAGAACTGCGCCATTTTGATCTTATGCGAAGCTCCTTTGTGAAGACTGATTGCTTGATGGTTCGAATGAGCTCAAGGCTCATCATATATATACCCACGCTCCATGGGTTTTGGGAGGGGCGTCCAGCCTTAAGGCCGACCCCCGTATTCTTCCTTCAACGCCCCAAGCGCTATTTGCCATGCATCGGTCTTGTTTATCTTTGACAATGCGTATAAGCCGCGAGCCCAACACTTAGCTCACGCAAGTTTTGTCCGCTCGTCACATTGTCACACTTCCCGCCGCATCCTTGCTCGCTCGCTCGTCGCTCGCTCCGCTGTCTTCATCGCTTGGTCCGCCATTGCATGTCCATCGTTCACTGTCAGTCATAACCAGAGGGCGCCCACTCGTGCGCGCCCGCACGGCGGTCTGCCACCACACCGTCATGCGTATTATCTTGTGTTTTTGGGTGGGTGGGCGTCCGCACATGACCCACCGTCATCGCACCATAACACTTCGCCGGAGGCGTCCGCCCGTGCGCACCTGCACGACGGTCTATCGCCCAACTGTAATATGTATATCGTTTGTGTCTTAGGCGGGTGGGTGCCTGTGCACGACCCACCGCCAACCTGTTATCAAACGAAGGTGCCTGCCCGTGCACATCTGCACGGCAAACCACCGAGTCCGCTGCCAAAGTCCAAATTGTTGTGTCGTTAGGTGGGCGTCCTACGCACGACCCACAACCTGTACATGCGTTGTTCCGGCGTTCAGGCGGGCGGGTATACCCTGCACAACCGCGCCCGCTGTCACCCGTTCAAACTGCCAGCCCATTCATTGGGCACGACCCTTGACCCGCACATGACACACGCGCTGTTCCGGCGTTGGGCGGGCGGGTATACTCTGCACGACCCATGCCCGTTCTCACCCGTTCACCAACACTACGCTGCTTGCCACCACCGACCCGTGCGCCAACCTGTTTCCCTGTTCACCTATGTCGTTTGGGTGGGCGCCCTGCGCATGACCTAAGACCCGCATATAACACATGCGCTGTTCCGGCATTTGGGCGGGCGGGTATATCCTGCACGAACGCGCCCGCTATCATCCCGTTCACCAACGCTGCAACCGGAGGTCGCCCGCCCGTGCACGTCAGCACGGCGGTTCATCAGTCCACCGTAATGTCATAATGTATAGCCTTTGTTGTTGGGCGGGCAGGTGCCTTGCGCACGACCCACGACCCATATCCACAACCGCTATCAACGTGCGTGTTGTTCTGGTGTTTGGGCAGGCGGGTGTGCCTTGCACGACCCACGCCCGTCTTCAACCCATAACTGGCGTCATCCTTTGCTGTCCGAACTATAAGTCGTCCTCTGCCCGGTCCTTGCCCGACTCGGCGAGCTCGCCCACTCCGTTTACTGTGTTTAGTTCGTCGGGTGAAAATGCCACCCATCGTGCACGAGGCGCCTGCCCGTCGTGCGGGGCACCCGTCCACCGTCGTGCACGCCTACCCGGTTTGCGAGGGCGTTACACTGCAAATGCCATGTTGTCAAAGAAAACGAATTTTCCAATTGTATTAGCCACCTTGATAATCTAGGGCTTCTAGAACTCGAGAGGAAAACCAACAAGTTTGACCCACAAGTTTTGAGATTTAGGGGTCTTTGTAAGGGGGTTAAAATGCACATGCTATCTTTGTAACCATAAATTCATGCAACCAATCACAAATGGTTTTTGCAAAAATCAGATCTAGATGGTTTTCTATTAAAAGGTGGAATTGTATCTAATTATTAACAAGGAGATTCACACTCCGAGACTTGTAACCAAGCAAAAGTTTCCACCCACCCAACTAATGAGTTGGTCCTGGTTGAGAGAAATGTACTTGAACGTACCAACTAGGGCCCTTTCATAGAGACTTTACACTAGTCCATATCCACTTTGACCCCAACATTAGAGATGTTTTCTCATGCAAGCCTTCATTGACTTTGACAGTCTCTTCTCTCATTTCACAACCCCTCAGGCTTTGACTTATTGCTCAAAGAAATGACCACTCCAAATATGAGTAGAAAAGGGGCGTAATGTTATGAGAAGTCACTTGACTAGAAGGAGGAACAAAACCGCTAAACCCCGAAACAATTTAGACCCTCAACAAAGGTTTATCATATTGCTGAGGCTTGAATAATCAACACCAACGTCAGGGTTAACATTGGAGTCCTAAGTGGGAGCCACCATGTCAACTGTCACAACATAATTCATTCTTTGCGAAGGGTTAAAGCACGCACTCTTCTACTTGCATAACTACCCGATTATGACCCACTAGGACAAGCTTCACTTAATACCCCGCAACCAAGATCTAAAATCCCTAGCAGCGGAAGGAAAGTAGGAGCATTATCCTAGAGTGAAAGAAAACACCTCACATAAAACTAGGGTTTAGCCGAATACCAATTGGGTGATAGATAACACAACCCAAATGCTTCCATCAAAGTATACTCATTTCTATTTAACATCTAAATGGCATATTTACTCCACTATATACTAGTCGGATTCTCTACCACTCTTACAACTTGTACAAAACGGCCCCAGAGCCGCCAGCCTTAGAAAGGAATCATAAACAAGCGAATAACTTTTGAAGTCGCCTGTCTCGCAAGTATCTTCTAGTTAATCTAGGGTTCACTAGCACTAAAAGATGATACTCCATTGGTGAGATATGGTTCCTTCACCGGAATTTGCTGAGATATGGTTCCTTCACCGGAATTAGGGTTCCATCACTGCTAGGGTACCATCGCCTTCCCCGGCTTTCTTTCTTGTGTAAGGGAACATGGATTTAAATATGCAATATAGCTAATATTTGAAATTCGACCCAAAAAAAATTGCCATTTCATTTATTATAGGTATAAACATATAGTAAAGATTCGAATTAAAAATATAATAATTTAAGTATGCTAAGAACTTTTATTCATCACAGTATAAGAAAACAGAAAAAACAGTTGTACATTCATCCAGATGCGCTGTGAACATAGTTATGACAACTGTTTATCAGAATTAGAAAAAAAAGACAAAAACAGTTGTACATTCATCCAGATACGCTGTAAACATAATTACGACAACTATTGATCAGCTATAATTCTGAAAAGAAATTTTGAAAGTCATTCTAACTAGTGACGTTACGTCCTCTCAAATTGTTTACTACGAACAGCAGCTCCTGCATTGATGCGATGCCCGATTGAAAACCGCTTACTTGAGAAGACCGCAACATATTACTTTATTTTTTTGTATTTTTGAAAAAACAATATTTTAGCTGGTTTGTAGAGTTAAAGTAAATATAGTCATCTCGAACAAATACAGAGAATGTACCAGAGAAGTCGTACTGAGATCTGGGTGAAAAATATTTGTTTCAGACTTATATAAAAAAATCAATACACACATGGTATTATGGTGTTAGGTCAAGTCGTCATCATGAAACTTCAGTATGCTTATATCAATGTGTGAACATTGATGTTCATTTTGGAAAAAGTTTATCGAATTTTAATATATTAAACATAATTCTTAAATAATTATCAAATAAATAGTGAGATTTTTTTTATTTTTTTTATAAATTATTTTAACATATTTTTAATAAGAGATAGATGTTTTTTATTAATTACATTATTAGGATTTGGTGGACATTTAGAACCAATTAATGTGGTCTATCCTCATGACAAAAACCACATTAGTTGGGTCGAAATGCCCATCAAATTTTAATAATGTGATTAATCCAAAATAAATCTATCTACATTATGGATCACAAAAGTCTTAAATCTAGCATATTTTTAAGTGATATTCTCAAATCAACTTTTTCTTCAGTGTATAATTAAATTTATTAATTAAAAGAATGATGACATTAATGACCAAGCCATAGCATTTGACCATAATATTTTAATAAAATCCATTTACAAATTAAGAGTCTCCATAATTAAATGAGAATGAATATGATAGCTAAAAATATTTTTAAATTGATTTTTTAAATAATAATAATAATGTAGATAGATGTCTTTACTATTAACGATAGTGTGATTAATCCCAAATGCATCTATCTACATTATGAATTACAAAAGCTTTAGATTTAACAATAAAATTAATAATAAGTAGGTTGATTTTATGCTTTGTTAAATATTAACATATTTATTTTTATTTCCTTCTTCTCTAAATTTCTTATTTTGTTATTATTTTAATTTTTTTATCTTGACTATTAATAAAATAATTAATTACTTTATTATTTTTATTATTGATTTATTATTTAGTTTTTTATTTAATTTAACTGATTAAATCTATTTTTTATAATTTTTAAATTTCACCAATTATTTTATTATATTTTAAGTTTTTATAATTAATTGTTTTAATTATTTATAGTTTAAAGCAAATATTAATTTGTATTTTATAGGTGTTTCAAGTGTTTTGAATTATTTCCTTTTGAAACAAATTTTTATTTAAGTTGCTTATTTATTATTTTAATTTATAGTTTGAAGTAAATATTAGGTTTTATTTTATTAATTGTTTTGATTATTTAGATTTGATTACATATTACTTTTATGTTAGATATATTATATTATTGTTTTCTTAATTCAATATTAACAACTATATTTTAAGGATTATTTCTTTATATTACAATATTTTTATTGATAAATAATATTTATTTAGCAATGATTATTATACCATTACTTCAAAATAGGTAGACAACTCTCATAGTATAATTTTTACCAAAAACAAAAAATTCATAATATAAATTAGAGAAGCCTAACTTCAATTATTTGTCATAAAATATATATTTTTATATTTATTGTAGATTAATATCTATTAACATTTCCTAGCCATTTAAATTCAAACTCAATCTAACTAGTAACGTTACCTCCTCTCAAATTGTTTACTACGAACAGCAGCTATGCATTCAAACTCATTCTAACTAGTAACGTTACCTCCTCTCAAATTGTTTGCTACGAACAGCAGCTCTGCATTGATGCGATTCGCAATTGAAAACCGGTTACTTGAGAATACCGCAATATATTACTTTACCTTTTTTTGTATTTTTGAAAAAAAAAATTAGCTGGTTAGTAGAGTTAGTGTAAGTTTAGTCATCCCGGACAAATACAGAGAATTTACCAGAGAAGTCGTACTGAGATCTGGGTGAGAAATATTTGTTTCAGACTTATATAAAAAAATCAATTCACACATGGTATTAGTGTTAGGTAAAGTGATCATCATGAAAATATGAAACTTCATTATGCTTATATCAATGTGTGAACATTGATGTTGATTTTCGAAAAAGTTTATCGAATCTTAATATATTATCCATAATTATTAAATAAGTAGTGAGATTTTTTTTACAAATTATTCTAATATATAATATATATTAATTAGGTATATTTTTTTTATTATCACATTATTAGAATTTGGTGGGCATTTAGAACCAATTAATGTAGTCCATCTTCATGACAAAGACTACATTAATTGTTTCATCCAATGGGATCAATTCCTAATAATGTGATTAATCGGGAAGACATCTATCTACATTATGGAATTAGAAGAGTCTTGGATCTAACATATTTTTAAGTAATATTTTCAAATGAGTTTTTTTTTTTACTTTATAATTAAATTTATTAATTAAAAGAATGATGACACTAACGGCAAGCCATAGCATTTGACCATAATATTTTAACAAAATCCATTTACAAATTAAGAATATCCATAATTAAATGAGAATGAAATGAAAGTTAAAAATATCTTTAAATTGATTTTTTCAATAATAGTAGTAATAATAATAATAGTAATGTATATACATGTATTTTGGGTTAATGATATTGTGATTATGAGACATCATTTTTCTCTGTAAATCACATGAACCACACTAGTTGGTTCTAAACTAGTAGACAAATGAAATATCATGTGATTTACACCGAAAAATCTCTCATAAACTAGATACTTTGATTAATCTCAAAGGGGTCTATCTACATTATGAATAACAGAAGTGTTAGATTTAAAAATAATATTAATACTAATTTGCTTGATTTTTGGTGGAGGGTAAGGTAACACCCTCACATATACCCACAACAAGCATTATCAATAATGCATCCACAACTATCCAAGGTATTCAACCCTACAATGGAGTTAAATCTTCACACCATAAATGGTCAAGTGGCCCTTTCACGAGTTTTATATGTATATGAACTTCAATCACCCCACTGTAACCCTCTATGAGGACTATAATAAAACCTTCACAAAGAGAGACATATATATAACTTTCCATCTTTAAATCTCTTTGAAAAGAGATTTTTCCTTGTTTTGCTCCCTTGGTCCACTTGCTCCTCTTTGCTCAGCTTTTGGATTCCTCCCTTTGACTAAGGGTGTTGGATGCTCCTCCATCACACTCCGGAGACACAAAAATTTATGAGCTCTTAGTGATATGCTTCTCCTTGTTCTTAGCAATTCTACTAGTTGGTACTTTACTTCTTCAATGGAACTTCCTTCACTTCAATGGAACTTCCTTCACGCTATTCTCTGAGGTGCAAACAAACCTCTCTAGTAACAATCTCCTTTTGCTACATGATACCTCACCAAGCTCTCCTCACTGGCATCCTTTAGGTTCTCTCCTCTAGAACCAATTGAGCACTCCATGCTCTAGGTTTGATGCAATCTTTTCACCTTCCACTATGGTGCCACACTAAGACCATAACTCCCTAGCTTTATCAAATGTAACTCGTGCTCCTTCTTTCTCTGTCTAGAATCTTTCTCCTCACACGAAACCTTTGCCTTGTGATACGAGTAATGGTGCACGGTAAGGTAACACCCACACATATATCCACACTATGCATTATGAGTAATGCATCCATAACTATCCTAGGTATTTAACTCTAGAATGGAGTTAAATCTACACCATAAATGGTCAAGTTACCCTTTTATCACTTCATGTGTATAGAGACTTCAATCACCGAGCTTGAACTTGAATCACCCCACTGTAACCCTCTATGGGGACTATAATAATCCATGTTTAAACTTGTTTTAAAACAGATTTTTCCTTGTTTTGCTCCCTTGGTCCACTTGCTCTTCTTAGCTCCCCTTTTGGATTCCTCCCTTTGACTAAGGGTGTTGGATGCTCTTCCATCAATTTTTATGATTTTTTAAATATTAACATTATTTATTTTCTTTTTCTTTTTCTCTTAATTTCTTAATTTTTGTTATTTATTTTTATTTTCTATCTTCACTATTAATAAAATGATTAATTACTTTATTTTTTCATTATTGATTTATTTATATAGATATTTATTTAATTTAGCTAATTAATTTATTTTATTATTTATTTTTAAAATTTCACCATTTATTTTTTATTTATTTTTAAGTTTTTATAATTAATTGTTTTAATTATTAGGTGTTTGAGTGTTTTGATTATTTACTTTCGAACCATATCTTTTTATTTAAGTTTGACCATTTATTATTTTTATTTATAGTTTGATCCAAAATATTAGTTTTATTTATTAATTGTTTTTGTTATTTAGGTTTAGACTTAAATATTACCTTACCTTAGATATTCATTCCATTAAAATTTTTCTCTTAAATAATTATTTTTCTTAATTCAATATCTACAACAATAATTTAACAAGCTCTAAGAGATAGTTCAATTAGTTAAATTAGTGCCCACCCAATTTGGAGGTCAGAGGGCCAATTCCCTAAAACTCTTAGAGTCACGTGAGTGGGGTCCACCAAGTGTTGAACTGTGGACCTAGGGGGCAAGTGACCATGGGTATAACAAAACATAAAAAAAGAAAAGAAAAAACAACTACTATATTTTAACAATTATTTCCTTATATTAAATATTATTTATTCATAAATAATATTTAGACAACTCTCATAATATGATTTTTACCAAAACAACAAAAATTTATAATATGGATGAGAGAAGCCTAAATTCAATTATGTACCATAAAATATATATTTTTATACTTATCATAGATTAATGCCTATTAGCATTTACTATCCATTTAAATGATATAACTCATCTAATAAATACTCATACATAGCAATAATATGAATTTCAATTGAATTTTCACCATCCATCCTCAAACAAAATCAAAATTCAATTAATTTGATAATAAAATTTAAAATCATTATTTTAAGGCTTTGCTTAATGATTATTTTAACACTTTGAATCACACATAACAAAACAAAAAAGAAAAAGAAAAAACAACTACTATATTTCAACAATTATTTCCTTATATTAAAATATTATTTATTGATAAATAATATTTATTTAGCAAATGGTTCTTCATACAATTGGTTCTAAATGGGTAGACAACTCTCATAATATGATTTTTACCAAAAGCAAAAAAATTATAATATGCATGAGAGAAGCCTAAATTCAATTATTTATAAGAAATATATATTTTTATATTTATCATATATTAATGCCTATTAGCCTTTGCTAGCCATTTAAATTATATAACGGATATACTAAATACTCATATATAGCAATAATAAGAATTTCAATTGAATTTTCACCATCCATCCTGAAACAAAATATCAATGCAATTAATTTGATAATAAAATTTAAATTCATTATTTTAATGCTTTGCTTAATCATTATTTTAACACTTTGAATCACACCCAAGAAAACAAAAAACAAAAAAAACAACTACTATATTTTAACAATTATTCCTTTATATTAAAATATTATTTATTTATCAAATGGTTGTTCATACAATTGGTTCTAAATGGGTAGACAACTCTCATAACATGATTTTTACCAAAAACAAAAAATTTATAATATGGATGAGATAAGCCTAAATTCAATTATATATCATAAAATATAAACTTTTATATTTGTCATAGATTAATGCCTATTAGCATTTACTAGCGATTTAAATGATATAAGTAATGTACTAAATACTCATACATAGCAATAATATGAATTTCAATTGAATTTTCAACATCCATTCTCAAATAAAATTTAAATGCAATTAATTTGATAATAAAATTTAAAATCATTATTTTAATGCTTTGCTTAATCATTATTTTAACACTTTGAATCACACTTAACAAAACAAAAAAAGAAAAAACCACTACTATATTTTAACAATTATTTCCTTATATTAAAATATTATTTATTGATAAATAATATTTATTTAGCAAATGGTTCTTCATACAATTGGTTCTAAATGAGGAGACACCTCTCATAATATGATTTTTACCAAAAACAAAAAATTTATAATATGGATGTGAGAAGCCTAAATTCAATTATGTATCATATAATATATGTTTTTATATTTATTGTAGATTAATGCCTATTAGTATTTACTAGCCATTTAAATGATATAACTCATCTACTAAATACTCTTAATTTGATAATAAAATTTAGAATCATTATTTTAATGCTTTGCTTAATCATTATTTTAACACTTTGCAAAGATTTAATATTTAATAATATTGTTATAAATTTATTTCATATTTTAATATACACTCTATCATGTTCACCCAAACATATGATTCCTATATAAATTTCTCTTATGTGATTTTTACCCAAAGACTTTTCTTAATTCCATTTTTAATAATAATATCCATTTTTAAGGTCACAGCCAAGCCAGACACCAAATTGGTGTATGAGACCCCCTTGTTTGTGGGACAAGGGACCCACCTCCGGGCAGCGATTTGACTTCTAAGTCTACGAAGGCATACATACTCTACCCCCCTCTAGTTTTGAACTTGTGACCTCTTAGGAGGAAACACATGCTCTTAACCATTAGGCCCACTCAAGATGTATTATGGACCAATGAAGCCTTATTATGGAAACTATTAATTACTTTATTCTTTTCATTATTAATTTAGTTATTTAATTGATTTAATTAAATTAATTAAAATATTTTTTATTTTTTTATTATTATTATTTTTTTAAATTTCATGATTTATTATTTTTAAGTTTTTTAAGATTAGTTGCTATGATTATTTAAGTTTGACCTAATTATTAATTTTATTATTATTAATTGCTTTAATGTTTTGATTATTTATGTTTGAAAATTTATTATTATTATTTATTTATGTTTTATCCCAAATATTAGTTTTATTTTATTAATTTTCTTGATTATTTATATCTGATGTAAATTTTATTTCTATGTTATTATTATATTTCATTAAAATTTGTCTTTTGATTAATTCTTTTCCTTAAATTCAATAATTAGTAACTATATTCTAACAATTATTTTGTGATATTAAATATTATTTATTAATAAATAATATTTATTTAGCAAATGGTTTTTCATCTTGTGGTGACAGCAATATGGGTGGACAACTCTCATATTTTTATATTTATCATAGATTAATACCTATTAGCATTTACCAACAATTTAAATTATATAACTGATCTACTAAATACTCATACATAACAATAATATGAATTTTAACTGAATTTTAACCATCCATCCTTAAACAAAAGTTAAATGCAATTAATTTTATGATCAAATTTAAAATCATTATTTTAATGCTCCAAGTTTAAAATCATTATTTTAACACTTTGTAAATCTTTATTTAAAGAGTTGTATTTAGTGCTACTTTTTAAACTTTCTGAAGACAGAATCACACAGAATGTATATACAGATTCAATTCCCATGATAAAAACTTCCCCAAAAAAATAACATTAAAAACAACTCTAACCTTTAAGAGTATTAAAATAAATTTATTTAATATGTTCACCAAAACATATCGTTCCGATATAAATTTTCCACAAAATAATTATTTCTCTCGGTAACCACGCGGTTTTAAAAATCAGTCGAGTTCGGCCCAATGTATGGTGAATCGTGATAAAATAATGAGTATCCACCATTGACCTACGATATGGAAAATTATACACTCACTCACACAATTTTATATGACACGCACATGAACTTAATCACTCACATCATTTAATATTTCACACTTACCAAATAAATTTATTTCTTAGGAATCATTAATATATAATAGTATTATTAATATTGTTATGGACTTAATTAATATATTTAGCCTCTTGTTCGCCGAAACATATCTTTCCGCTCTACATTTTCCACAAAATAATGATTTCTTTCAATAACCCCACGTTTTTTAAAATCAGTCCAGTCAAGCAAATATATTGTGATAAGATAACGAGTCTCCACAATTGACTTACTGTGATGACATTTTTCAGTGTCCATCACTGGCTTTCGATATCTAGGTTAAGACCTCGTAAAGTTTCCTCCATGGTTTTTGAAATTCTCGAGTGTCTAAATTAAAACATGAACAACCGCATACAATTATTCCCAGCCGAGAAACCGTGTCAAGAGAAAGTTTGATTTTAATGTTTTTTGAATCGGATTTTGCTCTAAGAGGCATTCAAATTCCTGACTACATTTGAAAGGGCTAATCGGTAGCCATGTTTTTACAATTTTTCCGTGATGATTTATTAATATTTAAGGAGAGTTTAAATTTTTTTGAAACTATTTTTTAATACCATAAATATAGTTATAAGAAGATTTCGGGGTAAATCACATTAGGTAAGACATTTCGGACTCGTTTGGAACCAACAGTGTGGTTCAGAGGAGACAGAGTTGGATCAGAGATTCGACCAGCTAAAACCAATTAAAGTCTAATTTTGACCCAAAGACTTTATTACTTTATTATTATTCTAATTAATATTATTATTTCCAATATTTATTATTATATTAGTAGAAATCAGTTAAACTAGGTAAAAAATAAAATAGATTAATATTTTATTTATTTAAGTTCATAAAATTAATTATATATAAAACCCTTTAACCAAAATATTAACTACTATCCTTCTGGAACAAAGATAAATTAGGTAAAAAATCCCCTATTTACTTAAGGTTAGCTATTTTTATACCTAATTTATCTTTATTCCATAAGGATGAGTAGTTAATATTTTGGTTAAAGGGTTTTATATATAATAATTTTATGAACTAAAATAAATAAAATATTAATCTATTTTATTTTCTACCGAGTTTAACTTATTTCTACTAATATAATAATAGATATTGGAAATAATAATATTAATTAGAATAATTATAAGGTAATAAGGTCCTTGGGTCAAAATTAGACGTTAATTGGTTTTAGCTAGTGGAATCTCTCATCGAACTATTTAAAGTGCTCCACTAGATCTCTCTCCTCAACTTGTCCTCACTATGAACCACACTAGTAGGTTGGAAACGCGTCGGCAAATGTCTTATCTAATGTGATTTACACCGAAATCTTCTTATAACTATGATGGATCACACAAGCCTCAATTCTACTAAGATAAATATACTCAAATTTTTTTTTTATGACCCAAAACATTTATAGAGTTTCTACCCTTATTGAGTATATGTGTAATTCTATTAACCCTTAACATCTAGTTGTCACATGTCCTTTTTAAGATAAAAATAAAAATATTTTAAAAAAGAACTTCTAGTTCTTATAATAGTTATAATTATTTCCTCAAGCACAATACCTTTTCTAAAAGAAAAATGTAACATACACAATATTGACATAGTTACAAGTGTAGGAGAAAACAATTTCAGAGGAGAAACTAAATAAGAATACAAGGCACAAACCAACATAAAAACACAAAGATTTTAAAGTGGTTCACCCAACCAATCTAGGTTACATCCACCAAAGAGAGGCATGGGCAATGTTATTATTCAATAGGAGATTACAACACATAATTCATCACACCCTCTCAGCCCAAATATCTTATATGGGCTTACATTTTATAGCTTGGAGTAGAAAACTGAATCATAAATTCTCTCACAACAAATATAGGATGCAATAATTCCTCACAAATAACTGGAGCTAACTTAGCAACAAATCCTATTGTTGTCACATACATGATATTTTTTCCAAAATTAATTAACACAAAAATCTCAACAATCTCCAACTTCACAACAATTAGCGTTGCACCCCGTTTCTTTATTATTTTATCTTTTCTGCAAGCCAAGAGAAGGGAGACACCAACGTAACTTCTCTAACAAAACTGGTTTCGTGAACATGTCTCCATAGTTTTCGTTTGTATGCACTTTTCCAAGAGAGACTACCCTTTCACTCATAACCTGTCTTACAAAATGGCACTTGATAGGTATATGCTTTGATTTACTATGATAGGCCAGATTCTTAGCCAAATGAATTTCACTTTGACTATCACAAAATAAATTGATGTTGTCCTATAACCTACCAAACTCACCAAACAAACCTTTCAACCAAATTGATTCTTTGCAAGCATGTGAAGCACCTATGTATTCTCCTTGAGTAGTGGATAAAGCAAAAATGTTCTGTAGCTTTGACATCGAGCTAATAGCTCCACCTCCAAGAGAAAAGACATACCCTGATGTTGACATTCTCTTATCCAAATCACCTGCAAAATCGGAATCAACATATCCACAAAAAAATTCACTACTCCTCTTATAAGTGATACAATAATTAGTTGTGCCTCTCAAATATCGAAGCACCCATTTCACTCCTCACTGGTGTTCTTTTCCTTGATTTTCCATATACGTGCTCACAACCCCAACTGCATGTGAAATATTTGGTCGAGTACAAACCATCGCATACATCAAGCAACCTACTACATTGGCATATGGAATTCGAGACCTATATTCTTTTTCTTCATTTGTATTAGGACATAAACTAGAAGAAAGCTTAAAATGGGAAGCTAAAGGGACTGAAACAGGCTTCACATTGTTCATACCAAACCTCAAGAGTATTTTCTCAATATACTTATGTTGTGATAGCCACAACTTACCATTGCTTCTCTCTCTGAAAATCTCCATGCCCAAAATGTGTCTTGCTACTCCTAGATCTTTCATATTAAATGTCCTAGCCATCTAAGCCTTTAACGTGTTGATCTCTATTATGCTTTTTCTTGCTAAAAGCATATCGCCATCATACAACACTAAGATAATGAACATGCCATTACTTAATTTCTTAAAGTAAACACAACGATCATATTCACTTCTTATATAATTTTGACTCATTATGAAAGAATCAAATTTCTTGTACCATTGTCCAGGCGACTGCTTCAGACCATACAATGATTTCTTGAGCCTGCACACAAATTTCTTGGTGTGATATTGAACAAACCCTTCCCGTTATTCCATGTAAATCTCATTATCTAAATCTCCATGTAAAAAAGCAGTTTTAACATCTAGTTGTTGTAATTCTAAATCAAGTAAAGCAACTAAAGCTAATACATTTCAAATTGAAACAATTTTTACAACTGGTGAAAATATCTCATGAAAATCAATGTGTGCTTTCTCAAAAAAACCTTTTGCGGCCAGCCTTCCTTTGTATCTGTCCTCTGTATCATCAACACCACTTTTCAATTTGTAAACCCATTTACATCCCACAATTTTTCTGTCTTTAGGAAGTTCTATCAGATCCCATGTGCCATTCTTGACTAATGCCATCATCTCGTCCTTCATAGCTTCTTTCCACTTTTCACTTTTAGAACCTTCTATAGTTTCTTGATAGCACAAAGGTTCATCATACCTTTTAGGAGGACCTTTCATTCTTGCGGACCTCCTTAAAGATGTTTCTGGTACTTCCACAATTTGCTGATTATTATTTGTAGGAACTTCTTCATGATCTGCATCTAAAGCATATTCATGATCTACATCTGAAACTTGTTCATGATCTGCATCTGAAACTTGTTCATCTTGACTATCATTAGTATTTGAACTGGTTTCAAACTGAATGTGTTGAAGCTTAGATACATTATCGTGTTTCAATTTATCATCTACATCTAGATTTTCAAGTGAAGATTCATTAAATTTAACATCTCTGTTAATGATGATCTTGTGAGTAGTAGGATCCCACAATCCGTATCACCTAGTCCCATCACCATATCCAACAAAGATATATCTTTTTGATTTAGGATCTAATTTAGAACATTGAAGTTTCAAAACTAGAGCATATGCATCACAACCAAAAACTTTCACTTTAGAATCACCACAAGCATGACCTTTCCATACCTCTTGAGGAATTTTGCATCCTATTGCAGTTGATGGTGATTGATTTATCAAATAGAAGGCTTTAGAAACCGCTTCTGTCCACAATTGCTTCTACAAATTGGTGTTACTAAGCATACTTCTTGCTCTCTCTAAAAAAGTCTTGTTCATGCATTCGGCAACTCCATTTTGCTGAGGAGTATATACAGTGGTTTTATGTCTTTCGATCATAGCGTCCTTGCAATAATTATCAAATTCCTTTGAAGTAAACTCACCACCATTGTATGTTATTAAACATTTAATGGTTTCTCGAGTGATGTTTTCAACTAATGCTCTAAACTGTTTGAAAACTGTGAATACATCACACTCCTTTAACATGTAGACCCACACTTTTCTAGAGAAATCATCATTAAAAGATACAAAATATGATGATCCCCCATATGAGGTTGTAGGAGATGAACCACAAACATCAGAATGGATATAATCAAGGATTCCTTTACTAGTATTTTTTCTAGTTTTAAACTTTTGATTTCTTTATTTCCAAAATAGACAATGTTTGTAGAAATCTAACTTAATAGACTTTAAATTAGGAAGTAACTTATGATCAGATAAAATCTTTAAACCTCTTTCACTCATATGGCCCAACCTTTGATGTCATAAATGAATAGAATTACTGTCGTTTTCAGATACTGTAGAAACATGATCTCACTCTCTTCTTCCTTCTAACTGAAAAGGATTTCCAGCCTTCCTTGCTGTCATTACTAGTAAAATTCCTTTATAAACTTTCATTACTCCACCTTGAATAAAAGTTTTATATCCATTAGTGTCTAGTACTCCTAGTGAAATGAGGTTTTTTCTTAGTTTAGGTACATGTCTTACATCAGTTAGAATTTTATTTGTCCCATCAAACATTTTAAGCTTAATGCTTCCAATTCCCACAATGTTACATGTGACATCATTTCCCATGTAAACTACTCCATCATTGATTGATTTATAAGTTTTAAACCATTATCTATGAATGCACATGTGATTTGATGCACCAGAATCTAACAGCCAACATTGATCATGATTAGACAAACTAATTGATAACACTTCATCACTCATACCTGAAATGGATGTCGAACCTGTATCTATCTTGTTTGCTTCTTTCTTCTCTGTCAAAGAGTCTTCTTTGGATGTTTTTTGTCTATTCCAACACTCCTTCAAATGTCCCTTATTTGCCACAAAACCAACATTTTACCTTACTCTTCTTCCCTTTCGATTTTGAACGCAAGTTGTTGTGCTTACTGAAGTGTCTCTCTTTAGAACGACCTCTGACCATCATTGCTTCTGATGTAGAGGTTTTTGAATTTGACCTCTTCCTTGTTTCTTTGGATAACAAAGCTCCAACAACATCATCAAACTCAAGGTTTTCTAATGAACTAAGACTTATAGAAGTAACAAAACGATCCCATGACTCGAGCAACGAGCATAATAAAGTTATAGCTTTATCTTCTGATTCAAATTTTACTTCTATACTTTCTAATTACACTAGAAGAGTATTAAAGGTATTCAAATGATCAGTAATGGATGTACCTTCCTTCATGCGAAAACTGTACAATTTTCACTTCAGAAGAATTCTATTGGTTAAGGATTTTGTCATGTATAGCTTTTCAAGCTTTGTCTCCAAACCGGCAGTAGTTTTCTCTGACACAATGTTAAACAAAACGTCATCCGCCAGACACAGTCAAATGCCGCTCAGTGCGCTTTCATCCAAGTCACTCCATTCATCATCTGTCATGGTGTAAGGTTGTTTGGCTTTTCCCAACAAAGCCTTCACCACGCCTTGTTGCACGAGTAGATCATACATCTTCACTTTCGAGATCTCAAAGTTGTTTTTGCCATTGAACTTCTCAATCTCAAATCGAGCACTTTGAGTTTTTGCCATGTTGTGTCACACAAAATCTGCAATTGCAACTTTTAATAAAATAAGTTTTTATTTACAAAACTGCCTTCACCTTATACTATAATTCCTTTACCTTATAATAAAATTCCTCTGCCGTACCATGTAATGGCATATTACAACTTCAAAAAACCAAAATATGATGTAAATAAAATATCATATATAATACAACTCATCCAAATCGTTTCTTTTTTTTTTGTAAAAACCAAAACGAATTTCATAACAACTTTATAAAAAACTTCAAATCGACTTTTTTATTTCATGTACAAAGGCCACAATTTGAAAAATGTTTTTGTCCTTTCTAAAGACCAATTTCAAAAAAACACGTTCCAAAACATTTCAACAGTGGAAGGGAATTTTAAGAAGTGGTGTCAACAGTTCAATGACATTCAAGAGTTCAACGCCATGTTAATAACAGTTCAACGACATTTAATCGATTTTTTGTTTTTCAACAGTTCAAACCTACAATCCACCGCACTGAGCGTAGTTCCAACCTCTAATCCACCGCACTGAGCACAGTTCCAACCTTCAGTCCACCGTACTGAGCTCAATTGCAACCTCTAGTCCACTGTACTAAGCGCAGTTCACCAGCTGTTCAACATTTCCTGGGTCGCAGTCGTAACCAGCTTACACACAGACAAATGGACCATGGTCGGATAGGCCACGACACTATGTATGTGCACTGATCCAGAGTCACCGCATGTCACACGCAACAGACTTGGCATAGCAGAATTGGCATCTCTGTCGCACGTACCAGCTCCACAACATTCCTCTGATACCAATTGTAGGAGCAAACAATCTCACAGTAGAAACTAAATAATCATACACAACACAAAGAAACATAAAAACACAAATATTTTAACGTGGTTCACCCAACCAATCTGGGCTACATCCACCAAACAGAGGCATCGACAATCTTATTATTCAACAGGAGATTACAACACATAATTCCTCACACCCTCTCAGCCCAAATATCCTCTACGTGCTTACATTTTATAGCTGGGAGTAGAAAACTAAATCATAAATTCTCTCACAATAAATATAGGATGCAATAACTCCTCCTCAGGAATAACTGGAGCTAACTTAGCAACAAATCCTATTCTTGTCACATACATGAGATTTTTTCCAAAATTAATCAATAGAAAAATATCAACTACAAGAGACATCAACTTTTGTACCATAGGGTGGGGAACAAACTATGAAAATTATCTACATGGTTCCTCTCGTAGTCAAAATATCAATGAGAGAAGCTTTCCCTCGAAAGTGTGCAATATGAAGCACGAAGTCAGGAATAGATTTGATTTCACTATCGTAAGAGTTGAGGAAGGCAATCTTTTCAAGGAATTTAAGTTTCTTCTTTGGATCTAGTAACTTGAGCATTTTCTTGAAAAAATTGGGAGTTAAAAAATTGGAACACTCTCTTGCAAAGAAAACTTGATAGCCTTACTCTTCTTGTCCATCCTGTGTGCATACCAAAAAACAATTTTTTTCAAATAAAAAACCTTTAGAGCACATGCATTATTAGCAAGCCTAGTACGCCAAAATTCGTTGTTTTAATTTTATTTAGGACTCAAGTTCAAATACCATTGATTTTTTCCTATATGGTTCATAAAGGTCGAATATCGGTGACCACTATATCCACGAAATACTTGTAAGAGGACGTTCCACTTTGCTCAACCCCAGAGCCTCACCCCAAGGATGTTAAGAGAATTGAATTGTTATGTATCCATATCAAAAATACCACGGAAACGTAAGAAAAGATAGATCAACAACTAGATAATAAGCCACTTCGAAGGGGAAAATTCCCTTTACATCACATAATTGAACAATTCTTTGATGTTTCAAATGATAAGGTCTCCTTGGTATATAGGAGTCAAAAGGGTCAAAATGTAATTAGGTCCTACACAACAATAATAATGTAGGGGCACAATAATTAAAACAGTGGCTTCCATGGGGCACAACAATAACAATATGGAGGCTACATTAATATTAGAGGGAGTAAACATTCCCCTCTTCTTCAAAAATGTTTTGTCCTCAACACTTGAGTAATTCTTAATACATCTATATAAAATATTCATCCTTCGATGTGGAACCTTCAGTAGGTAAGTTCTTCCCCTTAATGAGTTACTCTGAAATTGATATATTTTGTATCTACCAGGTTCTTGTTTCCATGATTTCCTCATGATCCAATATGATTTTTCCTTACTCATCAAGATTGTTAAAAATATTTAGAGGATTGTGAATCAATGTTTCTCTTCAATCAATATATTTTTAATTTTAGAGAGCATTAATCATTAGATCAAACATAAATCAACAACCCCATTAAACAATGTAGAATATCAAAGACAATAGACACAATATTTTTAGGTATAATGTTTTTTGGAAGAAAAGGAACTAAATACTTCTTAATATTTGTCTTTAATTAATTACACCAATTACAAAGCTCTAACTTCAAATAATTTCAGCTCCAACTAAAGGAGGATCCAACCCCCTAGTTTCCAGGCTCCATTATGAAGGATGCTCCAATGCCTTGTTTACTCGCTTGTAGTTGAAGGATGTTCCATTGCCTTAATTTTATGAGCTACCACTAATAGGATTATGCAACACCCTACAAGCTCCAACTTTCCCTAACATCATCCTGAAGTATTTTTAGGCTCCAACCTAAAGGTGAGTTCATTCTCATGCCTTGCACCAGCATACCACCCTCAAGATATAAAGGCGAAAATCAATATGAAATGTGGGCTCCCATAACATGGACATTGTCTCACTTAGAAAACATTGTTCAGTGAATCCCAAATGCAAAACTCATTCACTACAAATGTTATGCAACTAGATCACACACATAACAAAAAAATATATATCAATGACTTGAAGATTAGCCTCTTCGATGGAGCAACCTCCTTTACATCACATAAATGAACAATTATTGGATGATACAAATGACAAGACCTCTTGAATATATATAGGAGTCTAAGGGATCACAATATAATCTAATCCTACATAACAATAATAATGTAAGGGCACAACAATAATAATATTTGGCTTCTATTGGGCACCACAATAATAATAAGGGGGCTACACCAGTATTTTAGGGACCTAACATGCTCCTCTCGTTCAAAAAGACTATTGACCTCAAATCTTCAGTAGTTTTTTATGCTTCTATATAAAATTATCATCCTACCATGTGGAACCTTTAGCAGGTGAGTTCTTTCTCTAATATCAAATGTTATCAACGAGATCACAAATAAAAGAAAAAATAGGCCGACAACCTCAAAATTTGCCTCTTCGAGGGGGAAACCTCGTTAACATCACATAAATGAAAAATTCTTGGATAACACAAATTACAAGACCTCCTTGATATATATATGAGTTTAATTAGGGGTCACAATATAATATTAGTCAACATAACAATAATAATATAAGCAAGGAAAAATAACAATAATCCACTTCTATGGGACATAACAAAAACAATAAGGAGGCTACACTAGTATTATAGAGACCTAATAGCAACCCTGAACTCAATGGTTTTATTAAACATGTTCAATACTAATGATAAATATGAAATGATCCCCAAATTCAAACCAAGCAAGTGGTTCAAGAAATATGCATAGTAATGATCAACTTCAACACTCATCAAACTGTTGATGTATAATCAATTAGAGAACTTATATTAGTAAATATGCCATACCTTAAATGTCACTTTCTCTAGTAAGTACTTCAGATATATAATTAACTTTCCCAAAATGATGTATCAATGAGTTGATCAATAAATGCCTTCAAATATGTACTTTTACTACAAGATGGCATGTCTCATGCTTCTACCTTGGAGATGATTTCTTTGATAAATGACATCGTATATAAGACCTTTACTACAAGACTCACCTTCACCCTCATTTCCTTCAAAACTAGTACTTCTACCATAATGGAATTTTTTCACAAGTATTCAATACAACATCAGAGATTTCGTGAACCAATGATGTCTCCAACTGTTGTAGTTATTCCTCGAGAGATTTAATACTTTTTCCTTTAATCACTACTTCCCTTGCTTCTTACTATTAAGGAATCTCTCTTCTTTAAATCTTCACCTTCCAATATACTTGATGCCTTATAAGTTTTTACCTCTAAATCATGTAGAAAATACCAAGATTTTGCTTCATTTGAAAAAAAACTTCCACTATATTTAACTTATTTGGATCATCATGAATAGATGGCCAAATACTTTAGATGCTACCCACTCATGACTGTTTCAAAATTGTTGCATCATATCTACTATAGGCTTGCCGTAAAGGGGAGGTTTAATCTCGTCTCTTAGAATTATCCAATGAATAAGAGAAGAGGACTTCAAAAATATTTTAAACCCTACTAGATCTAGGCCTTCTCAATAGTTCTCAATATCAATTTAGATGAGATCCATAAATTCTTTCTACTAGTTTTCAAAAATAGCCCATAATTTTTTTTTGTATATGAATTAGTGATGGTTGGGAGATTCAACAGGTTTCAACAAAAAACTTTACTTCAATGAGTAATCACAACATATAATATACTAGAAATTGTTACTTCCTCGGATGATCATCTGTACTGCTCTAGATTTGTCTTTCTACACATAAATTTTCTTTTGTTTCATATTTGAAGGGTACAAGCCTTAGAAGCATGCATGGACTAATTAAGTAGTTTTGGATATTCTTAGACCATCAAGGAAAAAAAGCTCCACAAAGCTTCATATTTCAATTATTCAAATTTTACGAAGGATGAGAAGGTTATTTTTGTACAAAGATGATGTCAAGTCCTTCTTCTACAGAGAATTCATGATGATAGGATGATTATCACATAAATAAATTTATCCCAATCCTCCTGAGCAAGTTTGTCAAGAACGCATCCCAAATAACCCCTCACACATACCATAAATAGGTTTCTTGAATTAGTTTTCAAAGGAAACAAGTTCTATATTCTCAACAAACCTTTCAGCCCATCAATGAAGTGAACGAGATAAGGGAGCAACCTAAAACAATTCCAAATTGATGCCAAAATTATCCTAATATTGATTCCCAATGCCATTATTTAGAAATTCAGACACTTATAGTACACACACTAGGATACTTTCCAAAGCTTCATTGGATGAAATAAGCCTTCGACCAAGTAGAGTTAGATGCATTGAATAAATTTGTGTCTAAGTCTACATCAAGCCTCAAGAAAATGAGATAGACCTTAGCATTCATAAATCGAAGCCCCAATAGTATTTTTGATCTTATTTTTGATTATTTGAACTACCTTTTCAACAATACTTTCAAGAAATAAGGAAACCCCCATGCATCATTACTATCAAACCCTTATATAAATGTCATTTCTAGAGGATAATCGCACCAAAAAAAATAAATTGTTCACATGTCAAAAGAATTTTGGACCTCCTTGAGATGTAACCTTGCTCCATAGGGTTGAATAATTTTGTAGAGAAATGTGAGATTCCTTGGTAATATTAAAGAGGATTAATCACACCAATATATAGTGGAGGATGGGCCTCTTAGAGGGCCAGCTTCACAAAAAAGGAAGAGACAAATTCAATTTAAAGTTTGAATTTTGGAGCCAAAATTTCTCTCATTTTGGACGGCATGAAATTTGAATTTGACTTTCCCTCCAAGATTTAGACCAAGGTGAATTTGAATAAATAAAGTGTCTTTTATCTTTAAAAATACAATTTTAGTGTCATTGAAGCATCATTACGCCATAGTAGGGCTAATAACATGTTGCCACATTATCTCCTTTTGGATACTTTGACCAAAGGATGTGGGCACCATGTTTGATTGGGCATATCTCTCAAACCATGAGGAATGTTGTCACATGATATATAATATTAGAATATAAATTACAAGTAATATCAATTGAAGATGGTCTTACAAGAAAATATATTTACACTCACCCTCAGAATATTCAATAAGTGCAGGGAATTTAGGTCCTTCTAAGGCTTCTCGACCATTGGAGATTTAATCAATGCAATACAAAAAAATATTAAGAACATTCAAGAACCAACGTTGGAATCAATGAAAAAACCATTAAATAAAGCTCTATAAATATAGTTTGAATTAGGAGATTTTCACTTATAACCTTCGTTAAGCAAGAAACATGGAAAATTGGCTGTACTCGTGAACATGCGGACAACTCCAATTTGTATGCCATAGTAGCAATCTTTTGCAACACTTTGTAATGGCCATAATAATTAGGTGATAATTTATTACCCTTTTTAGCTCTCTTGAGGGACACTTATTTATATTGTTGTAGCCTTAAAAATACCTAATTATGCACGTCAAAACTTCCTTCACTGTGATGATGATCTTCCTATTGTATCATTCGATTATGTGCTATATTTAGGTTAGTCATTCATAGTTTGAGAAGTTTTTGATGCTTGATGTGATCTTCCATTTCTTGAACCTTATAATTATCTCTTAAAGATGATGTGATGGAAGGTAGGTGATATCCATAAAGAACCATAGGCAAGGTCATTTTTTTTGTAATATGGAAAGAATTGTTATACCATCATTTTTCCAGAAGTAAAGACTTGATGCATTATGTTATTTTATCAAATACAAAGCAATGAATATATCCTTGATAACATTTCTTCAAAATATTAGTTTTCCCATTAGATTGAGGATGATAAGATCATCTATGAGATAATTGAGTACCAAGATAAGAAAACAATATTGTCCAAATATTTCTAGTGAAAATGGGATGTTTGTTGCTTATAATAATCTTTGGGTTTCCATGTAGCTTTTGAAGTATTTTCACAAATGTAGTAATGAGTGTACTGGCATTGAAAGGATGAGATACTGCACAAACGTGTGCATACATGGTAAGTCTATCAACTACCACCATGATGACATTTTTACTTTGAAATTGGGTAAACCTATCATAAATTCCATATATAACTTCTACCAATGTTGTTTTCGAAGGTCTATTGGTTGTAAAAGACGTGCGGTCTTAATTGTCTCAACTTTATTTTTTAGGGAAACCAAATATTTTGCCATAAAACTCTAAACATTATATTTAAGGCCATCACAAAAAAATCATTCTTTACCCTATGGTTAGTTTTTAAAAATACTAAGTGTCCTCTTATAGGAGGGGTGTGCAATTCCAAAAGAACCTTTTCTTTAAGTTGGGAGTTCTTATATAGATACAAGAAACCTTTTTACAACAATGAACCATTTTTCCAAATAAATGTATAAGGTGCACTAGAATGTTCATGTAACTTTTGAATGCATGTCCACACCTCTTCATCATTCTCCCACTCATCCATTGCTTCAGTTATCTAATCAAATTGGATAATAGAAATTGCACATAGCAATGCCTCCACATCATCATCCTTTCTTGTGAGTGCATTTGCAAAAAAAAAATTCCTTCACTTTTTTGTAGATGATTTTAAAGTGATAACCCAAAATATTTGTGATGCATTTTTATTTTTCTTATAAACATAATATTCATTCCAAGACATATTTAAAGCTTTCATGGTCTAGTTTTACCTTGTTGTGTCTTCCCATTATGTAAGGATACCATTGCTTCAGTGGAGGTAGTATTGCCAACATTTCCTTCTCATAAATAGGTTTTTGCAAATGATTTCCCTTGATTAGATGAGTTTCAAAAGTAATAGGTCTTCCTTATTGAATTAAAACAATGGCAATTGCATTTCCTGAGGCATCACATTCCATAATAAAGGTTTTTGTGAATTTTGGTGTAGCTAATACTAAATATTGATGCATTGCCTAGTTAAGATGTTCAAAGGCCTTAGCTTCTCATGGAGTGCAAAAAATCGCATCTTTTTCTAGTAACGTTATTAGTGGTACTACTATTTTCCCATAATTCTTAAAAAAATTACAATCATACCATTTCAAATTAAGAAATCCTCAAAGATGCCTCAAGGTTGTGGGTATTTTTATTTTCTTGATGGATTTATGTTGTTAGGGTATACCTTAACACTCTCATGACATACAAAATAACTCAAATATTCCACTTTGTATACCCCAACGAAACATTTCGAGGATTTTGCATACAATTATTTCTCCTCGAATAGCTTAAGTACCTTATTAACATGTTGAACATGGTGTTTCAAATACTTGTTGTACATTAGTATATCATCAAAATATACTACCACAAGGTTTCTAAGGAATGGTTTAAAAGTGGAATTCACCAAATATTGAAAATTGGAATGTTATGTAACAAAACCACAAAACCGAAAAAAAAGATAGATCAATGACTTCAAGATGAGCATCATTGAGGGGGAAACCTCCTTTTACATAACATAAATGAAAAACTATTGGATGATACAAATGATGAGACCTCTTTGGTATATATATGAGTTTAAAAGGTCACAATATAATTAGGGCCTTGTTTTAGAGGCTACAACACCCTCCAAAATTTCGACATGTACTCAAATTTTAGAGCCTAGTCTAGATTGTGTGATCAATCATTCCTTTTTCACTTATTTGTAAGATGGTGATCTCAATCTCCCCTTTTCGATCTTAGGAGTCATTCATGCTTTTATCTTTCTACAATATGTGTAATCTTTGGGGATGGGGATTATCACTTGTTATCTAAAGGGAATTTTGTTTTGCTTCAGGGGGAAATCTGCCCAACCTCCCTTAGTATTCAAAATTGCACAGTGGTTTCCTATAGTGTCCTTCCCTCAGCTGAAATCCACTGTCTCCACAAAATGCACAGTCTTGTTCCTCATCTACCTAGTCTGCCTTACATTCTGAAACTAAGCAAATGTGTCCTCCTAGGGCCTCATCCAACACCAATCACTACCCACTGAAACTGAAAAGATGTGTCTCTCAATGATCATAAGGAGGATGACATGTTAGAGAAGTCTCAAGGATATTAGGAAGAAGGTAAGCACACCAAGGAACCCAACGTATGATAGAAGATCGGGACCGCATGAAGACTCCATATGATGCACAAACGTAGGAGGGTAGGTATGTAAAACAAAGCACATCTTTTGAAATAAACTACTACGTGTACCTTGAAGGACATCTTGTCATTTTCATATCATTCTTTCATCAATGACACACATAGTTGTGAGCAATGAAAGCCCTTCCATGTGTTTCCTCTACATGTCTTGCTCCCTTTTTCTTTCTTAAGCAATTGTCATCTTTTTGCATGTCTATTGATTTTCCATGCTTATGATCTTGTTCTGGTGATCTCTAAGGTTTGTATTTGTGTGTTTTGGTTATCTTAGCTATGTGAACACTGGTCACATTCACACATAAATTTGTAAGAACTGTCACACAAGTGTCTCCAGGGTCGTCTAAAGGTCTATCGCAAGTGTCACACTCCTCACTTTTAGCTCTAGACAGTCCCACAAAGGGTCATGCATTGCTATGATCTCACGGTGGTTAATGTTTTCATGTTGTCAAAGTATGATAAATGTGTTATCATAATGTCGAGTCATCATAGGTTCACTTCCCTCTCACACTTAGCCATTTTCCTTAACATATCTCGATGAAACAACTTCACTTCCCCATACCCCGAGTCCTCACTGGTGCTTCTCCTCTTTCTCGAACTATGTAGTGGTTGAGGTTGTCCTCTTGGTCAATTTCAGTACACAATCCTAGAGGTGAAAAGGATGTCATCCTTCCCATAACTACACAATAACTCCCTCATTACCTATCTGAACTACGCACTTAGCAAGAATAGTAATTGAACCTCCTTCTTGTTTGTTGAATACTCGCATTGCCCAAAGACCTAAGCCTACACTGCTCCTAGAAATTTTGCAAAGTTGTCCTCCCAACAACTTCCATTAGCCAGAACTCACTGCTCTCAAAAACTGCACATAATTATCCTCTAGTCCCTCTGTTGTCCTACCTTGTCTTCCCTCTGCAAACTATTCAAAGGTGTCCCTTAGGTTTCCACCTTGTAGTTGCCGCTACTATCCTTAATTGCGCAATCCTTCCTCCCATTGGTCTCTTCGTAGTTTTCTATGATAGCGAAGACTATGTCTCAGAGTTCCTTGTCCTAGCCTAAGTTGTGCTCTGTATAGTCTCAGTGACCAGTCCCCCCTCCTTGTCACCTGGAGCTACACAATGCACATTTATTTGGCCCTCTTTGTATCTTTCCATTTTTTCCAGTCCCAGAACATGGAAAAAAATGCTTCTTGTTAGACTAGGAGGTTTTCGATTTGATTTCATACCATCATGACTGAATTCTAGGAACACATGAACAAAACCATATTGCAAGATCAAGACCATTGAAGACTCTAAAAAATCAAGCCATGCAGAGGAGAAGAAAAAGCACACCCAAGAGTGCATCCATCACTTAGTAGCACAACAACCTAACATGGAAACCATAACTAGATTACACATGCTAGCAATGTCATGTCACATTGTAACAAAAGTTGTGAAGGTGACATCACAACTATGGACCATAATGCTTGTACGTGAATGTAAAGTAAAGTGAAAGTCCAATGGATGCACACAAGATGTTGAAGACTCATGTCAGTTGAAAATTCATAGGAATTTCAATAGGAATGAGGGTAGTCCAATAGTAACAAGGGTCAAACATCACCCTAGCTATATATACCCCTCCCATCATATGAGCAAGGACTTTTCACCTTGGCTCCTCCTGCATAGTCTTGATAATAGACATTTAGTTATTGAGCAACGAGAAGTGGCTCCAATGTCCCACTAGTGGCACTAGTGATGTATGGTGTACAAACGTGTCTTGGGACTTTTGCTTAATTCAAAATATTGTTAATGCCAACACATTTTCATGCATGTTTGTAGATGTTTGTCAGACTATTATTTCAGCATTTGTAATGCATGTTTCTTTCATATTTACTAACATAGTTGAAATTCTTCAACTTTTTTAGTACTTACATTTTTCGAAATGTGTTGTATTGGTTATCACCACCATCTCATCCTTGTGGACTACTCCGTGGGATACTAGAAAGACCACCTTTGTGTATTGGTTATCACTGCCATCACATCCTTGTGAACTACTCCATGGGATACTGGACAGACCATATTTTTTATTTTTTTGGTTATAATGACTATAACATTCATGTGGACTACTCTGTTGGGTGTTGTATGTGTTGTCACCTTCACTTTGGTTTTAAAGACTGCTGCATCCACTATGGACTATTCCGCTGTGTGCTAGACAAACCTTTCTAGTTCACTTGTGTCTCTTCCTGGGTGGTACTACTACCTCTCATCTAGAGGCTCACTTTACTCTCCCCGCTTCTAGTAAGAGAACCTAGACACGAGTTACATTAAACACTCACCATGGACACGTACCTTGCTTTTCAAAGATACCAACATAACAATCTCATATGATGACAACTAGAGCTAAGGTAAATCTCTAAGTAAATGACGACTCAGCTATCATAACAGATGAGACTCCTACACCAAATAATATGAGGTCTAGATGGGAATTCACATTAGGGAGATCCCCTTGGTTGACATATGTACAACACCATGAATAAAATGGCACTAGAAGGATGGTCAGGTGATAGGCTTTGCCCACAGAGTGTAGTTTCAATCTCTTGTTTTTAAATGGCTCTTATTGAAATCACAATCCGACAATGTTTTTCTAAAGAGATTAATTGTACCATGCCTGCGAAATTTGTTCATGACCTGTCTGAACTTAAGTTTGATGGTGAGGGTGAATTAATTTTTTATGAAATTCTATTTTAAATCATCCATCTCTCTCTTTGTCACAAAGTAGGTTCCCAAGAAATCATGGCTAGATTAGTCACCCTCACATTCAAAGGTTGTGTTAAACAATGGTGTCATATATTACCCAATACTTCCATTCATTCATTCGGTTAGCTTAGAAGGGTTCTTTATAAATCTTTCCATAAGTATAACCACAAATATGTCTGTGAAAGAATATGTTGTTTAAGAATGAAGCTTGATAAATCAATCAAGGACTTTGGTAATAAGTCCCTTAAACTTCGTTGTAAAATTCCTGAGAAAAATTTGAACTCGGATTTCTTAAGACAAGAGTTTAAATGCTTGACTCATGTCTCCTAGTATGGTGAACCTCTTGTTTTCCCTTCCTCCTCAACTCTTGCAGATCATAAGGCACGTCAGATTATAGAGGAGGAGCCCACTTTCCCTCCTCATTTTCTGGTCCCGATGTGGGTGCCCCGTTCCGGTGATCATGAAGCTGAGAAATTTGCACAACATGTCTCCAACCCATCTTCTCATATGTCTGCCGCTTCAATGGAGGAAATTATAGAATGACTCAGGAAGCCTATGGAGAGGACTAACTCCTCCATTCTACAAGAGTATGTTACCATTCATAACTCATGTCTTGAATTTGATCTGCATCTCTACCATCCTCTGTCATCTACAGGCCATGACTCCTTGTACCATGAATCACTTGATCAATCTGCTTCACCAGCCAGTTGTTTTCAATCTCTTGATTCTCAAGTTGCTCGATCAAATCGGGCACAAGGAAGTCACATTATACAGACAAAGGAGTAGAAAGGTGAGGAAACTATCAATCTTCCCTCTCTATTTCAAAATTTTTGGCATAAAAAAAATGAGCTTCCATTCTTGAACACTTATTAATCTTCCAATCTTGGTGGAAGATCCTGTACAATCAATTATTTCGATCAACCGAAGCACATCATGTGATCTTCCATTTTCTCATGAAGGCACTAACTTAGATATACAATGCGCTCTGGTTAAAGAAGACGACCATATCAAAACTTCCTCTTCACCTCACTTTCGATTTTGTCCTATCATTTGCAACGCATCTACATGTGGTAGAGATACTCCATGTTCTCTTACCTCTTCATCTAATGATTTATTTCCTCAATTGCCACAAGGTTGTGAGGCTATCCATGATAATATTGAATATATTCTAATAATAGAGTGTCTTACACATTCCCCGCCATCCCTTCTTTTTGCACGAAGACAACTCATCAAATCAGATTTCTCATGTGAACCCACAAATTCATTTATCTTTACGTGTACCAACAAAAGATCCTCTTCAAGTGAGTAATATGATTGTTGTTGAAGCTAAAAAATCTAGTGAAATCTATGACAAACATGGTTGCCATCTGGAGAGTAGTTTTGAAATTAGCAACACGAGCCACACTCAAGCCATGCATGATTTGGTTCAAGTTTCAAAATGTGATTCTATAGTTCTGGAAAGTTCCTGGATGTGTTAGGGAGTTGAGGTACTTCAACATCCATTGATGGTTATGTTAGGACTTTGTGACTCTAGTAAGGCCCCTGAACCAAATCAAATCTAGTTTCTCAACCACAATCCATCTATCTACATGGTTCATTCAGTATGGATGCCCATGTAATAAATGTTTGGTATTATGGGTGTGGTCTTTCAAATTTTCAAAATTTCATGTATGGTTGATTTCACGAACCTACTATATCTCATTCGTCTTCAAGAAAATCTCTTACATCAAAATTAGTTTGGGAATGTTCATCTCTCATGAAGTCATGCAATTGTCAAGTTGATCATATCGAAGACTATCTTTTCCCACAATCATACTTATCAAATTTCCCTATTTATGGTAAACTCCCTCGACATTCGTAACATTATTCAAATGGATATTTCTTTGTTCATTGAAAAATAGGAATCTAATGTTTCAACTATATTATTTGATCATTATTCTATCCTGGCTAACTGTCATTCAACTTATTATTTTCCCATTAGCACATCTGATGGCAGTTTCTTTGTGCTTTCTGATCTTCATTGCTTAACATCTCTCTCTCTCTTCATATTTCCATCAAGCAGGTGAGGCACTTCAACCTTCATTGATGGTTATGGAAGGTCCTCTCTATCTTCATATGACTGCCAAAGATGATCATATATATTTTTATTTACAAGATTTCATTGTGATCCTACTTCTCAAATTGAAAATTCAAGTTTTTAGAGATCATGAGGCTTTCAAGATGACCATCGTGAATTTTACGATCCGACTGCTAAATGGTTAGAACAATCTTACTTGTCAAGCTCTGTTGAATGAAGCAAGTTTCAATCCTTCCTTCTGCTATCTAAGAAGCTCAGTGTAGACGAGAAAATTCCCATAAGAGGTTTCTAAGGTTTCTTGAAAAGAGGTATCCATAAAAGAGGTAAGCATGTGTATTGGGTAAAAGTAGTGGTTGTGACATGTATTTATGCCCACAGGCAAGAACTTCCTTCGCATTTGAAAAATCTTCAAGTTTTTGTATTATCTTTTGCACATCACTTTTTATCTATTCTAGTCGTTCATATCTTTGTGGATGCAGGTTGGGAATGACTATGGCAGCTTCACTAGAAATTTCATTACACATAACCCTAACCATCTAGCTATTATGATAGGAGTAGGAAAAATTGCATCTTAGTTTTCCTTTCCTTGCACTCATCTTGCACTTGTTCTTGATAGTTATTTCTATTTTCTTTGTATTCTATTTTGACCTCATGTTCGCTTCAGTAATTTTGTCCTCGTGTCCTTTGATTTTGGTTTCCTGATTTTGTGTCTTCTTTATTTTTGTTTTGTTTCCTTCCATGTTCAGTTTTCATTTTGTTTTCACCATGTGAATAGGTGTTGTGCCTAGACCTACATCTTGGCTTCTAAATGTGTATGTGGCTAATGTTCAAAGAGCATTGTGACACTTCAACCCTTGGCATGTATTTTGTTTGTCTTCCTTGTGTTAGGTTATAAATTTTAGCCAATGAAGTCTTGATGGAAAATATAACTCATCTGTGAGGAGAGCTTTGGTACAACAATGAACCTATTTCAATTCCAGGAAATCTCATGCTTATACTTAGTTTTCAAGCTTTGGTGCGTTTAAACTTATCTAACTAGTATAAATGGAGAAGGGGAAAATCTAAATGAGAAAACCTAGATAACAGGTCTTTACATACATCTCTAAAGGAACAACCTCTCCTTCTCTAAATAAGTTGGGATCCCTCTTCCACCCAAAAAATTAAAAAGTGTTATTGCATAGTTCTCTTTCAAAAGAAAAAAAAGGGCAAAAGAAGAGAAATGCTTCATGTGCAAAGAGGTGAATCGAGCAACTTCGTTGAGGTATTGTCTAGGCTCACCAGTGATGGAGCAATGCTTATGTTCTTGCATTACTCCATTGGGGTATTGTTTAGGCCTACTGTAATCAAATCAAAAATAGAGATGAAAAACTATAATATAAAAATATTAAGCTCACAAGCCAAACTACCCTTCCTAATCTGAAACATTGTGATCTCAGTAAATCTTTTGTTGTGCTCAACTGAGTCAGTACAAGGCGAACCATGTCTATCCATGGGGTAAGTGGGGAAGTCAAAATAAACTATTCTATGAATCAATACTCCTTGATGTATGAAGTCCCTACCCTAAACAAACTAAGACAAATAAGTTGGAATTCAGCTATTGTGTCACCAAGTGTTGTAGTGGCTGAAACACCCTCCAAAATTTTGGCTTGAAATCAAATTTTGGAGCCTAATGTGGATCCTAAAATCAATCCTTCCTTAGTTACTTATTGGTAAAATTATGATCTCAAAATACCCTTTTTGATCTTAAGAGTCATCCATGCTTTTATATTTCTACAATATGTGTCATCCTTGGGGATGGGGATTATCGCTTGTTATGCAAAGGAAGTTTGTTTTGCTTCAAGCGGAACTATGCCAAGCCTCCCTTAGCATTCAAAACTATGTAGTGGTTTCCTCTAGTTTCCTTCCCTCATCTAGAATCCACTCTCTTTAGAAACATCATAGCTTTTTCCTTCATCTGCCCAATCTTCCTTACATCTTGAAATTGCGTAGATGTCTCCTCGTCGCGTCTCATCCCACAGTAGTCACTGCCCACTGAAACTATGCAATTTTTTCTCTCAGTGATCAAAAGAACAATGAAATGCTAGAGTAATCTGAAGGAGCTGAGGGAAAAGGTAAATAGATCAATGAACCCAAGGTATGGTAGAAGATCAGGACCGCATTAAGAGTCAATATGATACACAACCCTTGGAGGGTAAGTATGAAAAATTAAGGACTTATTTCGAAATACACCTCTTAGTGCAACTTGAAGGATTACTTATCATTTCCATACCATTATGTCTTCAATTAAATGCATAGTTGCAAGCATTGAAAGTCATTCCATGTGTTTCCTCTACGTATCTTGCTCCCTTTTTATTCCTTAACTAACTATCATCTTTTGGCATGATGATTTATTTTCCATGGTTGTGATCTTGTTCTGGGTATTTATAAGGATTTTCTTTGTATGTTTGGGTTGCCTCAACTATGTGAACACATGTCACACTCACACAGAAATTTGTAAGCACTGTCACACAAGTGTTTTCATAGACATCCAAAGGTCTATCCTAAGTGTTGCACTTTTTGTTTTCAGCTCTAGACAGTCCCATAGACGCTCATGCTTTTCTATGTTGTCATGCTAGTTAGTAAGTCCATGTTGTTGAAGTATGATAAGCATGTGATCAGAATGTTGAGTCATGAAAAGTTCACTTGCCTCTCATGCTTGGTCATTTTCCTGAAAATTTCTCGATGGAGCAACTTCACTTCCCCATAACCTGACTGTGTTACATCATGCAGTCTCACCCCTCAGTGGTGCTAATTTGTTGTCTAGAAATGCTTAGGGATTGAGGTTGTCCTCCAGGTCAGTTGCACTGCATAATCCCAGAGGTGAGCAACCTATCTCTGTTCCCAGAAACGTGTAGAAATTGTGTCACTGCCTATCTGAACTACGCACTTCACAAGAATAATCATCGAGCCTCCTCCCTTCTTGTCGGAAACCCACATTGCATATAGACCTGACCTTGTACTAATCCAATATATTTTGTAGATGTCCCCCCAGCAAATTCCTTCATCTCGGATTCACTTCTTTCAAAAACTGTGCAAAAGTATCCTGCGGTCCCTCTACTATATTGCCTTTTCTTCCCTCTAGAAACTGCGCAAAGGTGTCCCTCAGGTTCCCACCCTACAAATCCCACTAGTGTCCTTAATTGTGCCATTCTTCCTCCAAGTGGCCTCTTCCCAATTTTTCCCGACAGTGTATACTGTGCATCAGAGTTCCTTGTTCAAACCTAAGATGTGCTCTCCATAGTCTCATTGATCAGTTCCCCATCCTTATCACCTAGATCTACGCAATGCATAGTTACTAGGCCCTATTCCTAGCATGTCATTTGTCTCAGGCTTGGAACACAAAAAATAATGCATCATGTTAGACTAGTAGGTTTTGGATTTGACATCATCAAGGCATGAGTGAATGGTAGGAACAGCTACATTGATAGATCATGGTGAGATGAGGAATGGTATGAAGAAAGATTGGACATGTTAAAAGATGTTCCTAAAACTAGATGGACAAAATAAGGAGTAGGCGAAAGGAACACATGAACAAAACCATCTTGCAAGATCAATACCATCGATGACCTCATGACATCAAGCCATGCAGAGGAGAAGAGAAAGCACACCTGAGAGTACATCCATCACATAGCATTGCAACAACTTGACATGGACACCACAACTAGACATTACATGTCAGAAATTTCATGTCAAGTTGTGTCATGAGTAGTCAAGGCCACATAACCACTATGGTCCATAACTGTTGTAACTAAATGTAACGTAAAGTGAAAGTCCAATGGATTCACAGAAGAATATTAAGAGTCAAGTGAGTTGAAAATTCATAGGAAGTTCAACTATCATGAAGGTAGTCCAAGAGTCGCAAGGCTATATATACCCCTCCCATTGTATGAGGAAGGTATTCCAACCATGGGTCCTCCCACGTAGCCTTGAGAGTAGATAGTCAGTTCTTTGAGGAGCGAGGAGTGGCTCCAATGTCCGACTACTGGGACTAGTAATGTATGGTGTACAGATATGTCTTGGGACTTTTGCTTAGCTTAGAAGCCTGTTAAGGCCAAAATTTTTTCATGCATGTTTGTAGATGTTTTTAATACTATTCTTTCGGTATTTGTAATCCATGTTCAACTCACTTGTTCTAAGATAGTTGAACTGTTTCAGTTTTTTTAGTACTTACATTGTTGGGAATGTGTTGTATTGCTTATAATACACAAAAAACATTTCTATATTTGCTATCACCACTATCTCATCCTTATGGACTACTCCACAAGATACTAGACATACCACCTTTGTGTATTGGTTATCATCGCTATCACATCCTTGTGGACTACTCTGCGGGATATTCAACATGTTATCTTTTTTTTTTTTTTTCTGGTTATAATGACCTCACATTTGTGTGGACTACTATGTTGGGTTGTGTATGTGTTGTCACCTTTACTTAGGTTTTAATGATCATTGCATATGCTGTGGACTATTTTGTTGGGTCCTGAACAGACCTTTCTGCTTCGCATTCGTGTCTTTGTGGGTGGTACTACTACCTCTCATCTAGAGGCCCACTTTACTCCCCTCCCATTACAGTAAGAGAACAAAGACATGAGGTACATTACATAGTCACCAAGAACATGTACCTTGTTGTTTGAGGATGCTAGCATAACAATATCATGTTCTGACAACTAGAGCCAAGGTAAATCTCTAAGTAAATGGAAACTAGGCCATCATACCAGATGGGATGCCTACACCAAACAGTGTGAGCTCTATATGGGACTTCACATTGAGGAGATCCCCTTGTCTGACAAATTTCTAGCACCGTCAATAGGCCTATATAATAATAATGTAAGGCAACAAAAATAATAATAGTGGGATTTTATGGGGAACAACATTAATAATATTGGGACTACACGGGGTACAACATAGAAATATGCGGTCTAAATGACTATTATAGTTACCCAACATGCCCCTCTCCTTCCAAAAAGTATTTTCCTCAACATCTAAGTAGTTATAGATGTTTTTGTATAAAATACTCATCCTCCCATGTACAATATTCAACATGTAATTTCTTCCACCTAATGAGATTCTTTGAAATTGATCAATTCTATGGTTGTCCAGTTATTATTTATGTGACTGTTTCAGGCTCCAGAATGATTTTTCTTTCCTCTTCAAGCTCTAGAAATATTGTTTGATTTGAGACCTTATCACCTATAAGCTTCTTTAAGTATGAAACATGGAAAACTCAGTGTAATCAAGAATATTTAGGAAGGTCCAATTTTCTTTCCATAGTACAAATCTCTTGTAAAATCTTGTAAGGACAATAGTACTTGGGCGATAATTTATTATCCTTCTTAGATTTCTTGAGAGATATTTGTTTGTATGGTTTTAGCCGTAAAAATAGCCAATCGCTTATGTCAAAACTTCTTCTACTGTGATACTCATATGCCTGTAGTTTCATTTGATGTGCCAGAGTGAGGTTAACTTATAAGAGTTTGAGAACTTGTTGTTGATGCTCTATGAGATCTTCCACTTCTTCAACCTTATAATTTTCTCTTAGATATGATATGATGGGTGGTGGTTGATATCCATAAAGTTCCATAAACAGGGAAATTTTGTTGTAGTATGGAAGGAAGCGTTATACCACAATTCTACCAGAGGTAACCATTCGACCCATTGTGTTTGGTTATTATGTACATAGCAACAAATATATCCTTAAAAAAATTTGTTCACTATCTTAATTTTCTTGGAAAATGGAGGATAATAAGATAAGATATGAGCTAATTGAATACCAACACATGAAAATAATTCTATCTAAAAATTTCCAGTCAAGATTGGATCTCTGCCACTTACAGTAATATGTGGGTTTTCATGTTGCTTTTGACCAATTTCCATAAATGCTGTAGAAATTGTACTAGCTTTGAAAGGATGATATATTGCACAAAATCATGTATATTTTTAGAATCAATGGAAATCATGACACTACTAAGACAGGGGGGGGGTGATTCAGTAATATGGCTAAATTATACAATTCATCACAAATTTCACCTTTTAACCACTTTAACAATTATTCGCAAATTAATAACACAACTCAATCATGTAGAAAATGACATCACAAACATCAAGCACATGAGAAACATATGCACAAGACACCAATCTTCTTTTATTACAATTCTTCAACTTGATTACATCATTGCCCCACAGGCTACTACTTATAGGTTTAGTAGTTGCTACTGAGAGGAACTTCTATCCATGCTTTTTTATCAACAACCGCTAAAACAGAGTGCTAGCCATGCTCATTTACTAGTACTCATTAAAAGGGACTCTTGTCCCTACCTTTTTACTAGTCTCTTCTGAAAGGGACTGCTCCCCACTGAAAATTTACTAATACCCACTAGAAGGAGATTCAACCCTCAATTTGTAAGATACCACTTCCTCGCCCTATTGATCCATGTTTCATATATTTTGAAACTCAAATCAATAGGCCTTCTTCACTTTCAAAATAATGGAATTACTGAATCACCAACACCTTCAAGAATATTGGATTGCTGATAAAATAACATTTACTTACAATTTTTCATTACTGAACACATAATCATGAAACAACAACACCAAAACCAAGAACTCTACCTCATACAACATACCAACAACACTCTATTGCTCTCAAAACAATCTGGTACACTCAATGACAATCTACTACTCTCACTCATGAAACTCCCTATAGCCACTTGCTGCTACTCAAAATTCTACTGCACACACCAATTCCTACACTAAACCAAATTTGTTGCTCAAATTTTTCCTTTAAAGAATTTTGCATTAATATTTTTGAATTGAAGCTTTAGACATATTGTTGTCAAATTTGTTGTATAGATTAATTTTTTTCTCCTTTGTATTGTTAATTTTAGTCATCTGACTATTCACCAAATTTTTTATTCCACGGTTTCCACTACTACTATTTGAAACTTAAACTTTGAGTTTTGTGTTGTTTTCCTACATATTTTTTCAAATATGGTTATTAAGAAAATTTAGCTATGGTTTGTTATTTTTGTCTGTAGTTTTTTTGGCTTAAATTCCAATTCCACTTCCAACTCATTCATGCATTTTAATTTTGCTATTTTTTTTGGCTTTCAACTACCAAAGAACACTCAACTATCACTTACCAAGGTTCTCGACTAATTCACACCACTATCAGGCTTCCAAACACCACCAAATTTTTGTTAAACTAATTTTCGATGGTTCATGCCCAAGGGAGTAAAATATATGCCAGATTCCACCAAATTTCCTTAATCCCCTATCACTTTGTCACCTTACTATTTTCTTCGATAGAACTTAGTCTTAGAGACCATTGGCTAAGGCTCCAGGGGCTTATCTTGTTTTATCACTTCGCAGGCCAAAACCCTGCATTAATGGATCCATGCCATTGGTCACATTTATTCATGAAATGACCAACCACGAGCCCAAATGGTAGAGCTCCTTATCTCACTACTCTTTTTATTATTCTCTCACATGGTCTTGTTTCTACATGTAACAAGCCAAGGAGATGGCACTTAGCCACTTGAGAGCCTCCCTCACTCATAACCGCTGCACTCCAGGTTTTCACTCGTTAAATGACACCCTGTGCGGACACTCACCTTGTAGCCCATACTATCCCAATTTCTTTTTGTGTAGCATAATTCACCCACCTAGGTCATACCTCTAGGTTTTTGTGTCCTTGGGGACCACTCGATGCTTCTTCGACTAGTTGTTGTTGTGCACTGTCAATGTCGATGTGTCCTGAATCTCGTTTCCCAATGCTACCTCTTGTGCACCTATTTAAGTCTTTTGTACTATAACCATCGCGATGACACCATAATGAGATCTCCTATGCCATGTGTCAACTTGTGATAAGTGACACATGCCACACAAATATAGGCCCTTTATGTACCTGAAAGTGCCAAAAATGTTTGCCAAGTGATACACTCCTATTGGTTGTGTTGACGTCATATTTTCTTGCTGTCTAGACCAATCACCTGTCCTTGTTGTTAGAGAGGGGAGAGAAGGTAATATGAGGCTTATTTTACAACCTTTTTCTTGGTTAAATTGATTTTTGGCTCACTAACCTTTTCCTTTGTATTTCCATAGAATTTTGTCGGGTCGGTACCTTGCTACACTACCACTTTGTTGAACCTTTGGGGTTGCACTCTGTAGGCTGAGCTAACGAAGTGGGCCTCCTTCTACTACATTTTTATTGGTAAGTTGTTGCAACTGTACAACTGATGTGTCTCAGCGTTCACCACTTGACACTTTTCTTTGGACACTAAATCTAATCTGTTGGGGTATATCTTCGAGCTACCACTATAGGGTGGGCTCCACCTGCTCAATGCATCCTGACACTTTTGACTTGAACTATATTTGAAACCCCTAGGGTTCACTCATTCGGGTACCACTGCTAGGATGGCATCATCCCACTTTTCCTTTGTTCAATGAACATGCTTCCCACTGCTAATGTTTCCAACACATTTTCCTAGAGCTCCATGTAGAGGACCTACCACACTCTCTATTGAGTTTGGAATTTCTACCAACCATGGCTATGCGCCAAAGCTCATCTAATCTATTATAACTCTATAATAGTTTGACTATATCTAACTTTCACACTAGGAGGCCATTTTCAAACTTCCACATACCAATAGAAACATTTTTCCGAGCTCATTCCATATGTATATGTTTCACCTATAGTGGAGATGTCCCATTATCTCCAAATCCTCTACACCATTTAACTGGGTTTTCCACTCCTTTATTTTCCTTTACTTTTTCCTCTACAAATCTTTACCATTGCATTTTATTTTTCTCGTGCCACCTCTTCTATTTCCTTCACCATCAATATTTTCCTTGGTCACCAATGATGACATATTTATAATTGTAGTTTCCTTTGCTAATATTTTCCATTACATTTACCTTGAATCATGTTTTCCATCAATAGCAACACATTTCCATGAATCTCCCCCTTTGGCATTGATGTAACACCAAGTACAAACAACGCATCATTATCATTAACATCTTGTTCTTGATCAATTATACTTCTAAATATACTAACGTTATCCCCCTGTCAACAATATCCCTCTATCTTCTAACCATGTGGACATGTCAATTACTTCTTCTTAAGTTGAAAAAACTCATATGCCTCTCATCTGATCCGGGAAGCTTCCTCTCTATCTTGTGAAGCAGATTGAGTTGAAGGGAAAGGAGTATTTACTCCAAATATTTTCCTCAATAAAATAAGATGGGTCTCTCACTGAAACAACACGTGCTTGTACAACCGAGTAATAAAAAAATAACTCTTGATGGTCTGAGTCTCAACTAGGATTACATTCATAATAGTGCCTACCTAGACACACACACCTAACCTCTAGCAACAAGAACAACATTTCCTATGCATAAAACCATCACTTCTCAACAAAGTACAAGACTATTACAGACATGGACGAACTCTAACCAATGCATGCCTAGATTAAAAACTCAGCTTGAGCTTCATATTGTAGCCTTCTAAGGAAAACAAAATCACCCTGAACAACAATCATATAAACCAATACTTTCCTATCAACATTAGACAAAATGAATACCATAATCTCACTGTAAATACCATTTGAAAATAGCTTTGATACCATGTGATACCAATTACTAATTTAACAACATCATCACAACCAATCCATTCATATTACTCATGTATGCATCAAACAACATTAGCCTATGTTATGCAACACATAACTGATACCAATTAATGATACCAATTGTGAATACATACTCCAATCTTGACCTGGTTATACTCCCCCTATGGTAATGTTCCCTCTTTTCATTTGAAATATGTAAAAAATACTTGGAAAATGTTGTAAAGAAACCATCACAAACTACACATGCTTAGACTACCAATTAATTTGACAACAATAGTCAATAAACAACATTTCTTAGTAATCAACATGAAAAATGGATACTTTCATTTTTCGTTCAGATGTTTTCCTTAGCTTGTTCCTTTCTTCTCCTTGCATCTAATTTTTTTAGCTTCCCTTGAAGCCAACCCCTTATTTTCATTAAAAAAGAACAACAAATGTAGTCCCCCTGAGAATATTATCTTCCTTCTTATTCGATACCTGCATATGTTCAATTTTCTCAACACCATGAGTTGGTTTCTTGCACTAAGTTGCTTGAGTGGGTGGATTTACGCCTGAGGATATAGACTAGTGTTGCTCTTCTTTCTCACTATATCTCTTTGGAGATATTCCATTATTGATTTTGCTTCTTTTAACTAATTAGAGACTCTCCGAGTTAGAAGAATTAGCCAATATAATTTCGGACTCTCAATTTTCTTCATCAAGCACTATTCTATGATTCCTCCATCCACCATTTGATATTCCTTTCTTATGGGTACTGAAACAACTCCTACATATTTCTCTTTGTTAGTTCTAGTAATAATCTATGCCTCTGTTGCATATTTATTTTTGTTAGCTCTAATGATAATCCATGCCTCTGATTGCATATTTCTTGTCACTGAGGCTACTTTGTTGCCAAACTTCCTACACTTGTAGAATTGAAAATTATTAAAGAAGGGGGAAAAGAAATTATCCTTCCTACCAAATCGTGCACCTATCCAATTTCCTAGACTTTTATTCACTCTTTTTTTGATATTGAGCCACTATAAATATTTTCTTTATTGGGAAAAGGCTTTCTATACTTGGTTGTTGGAATTGTTCTTCTGAGGAATTTGTGGCTATGGTTTAACCCACACATGCATCTGTTGTTGTTGCACCTTATTTTTCCTCTCTAGACACTTCGAAGAAAAGTGTTAGACATTGGTACAATAAAAAAAATGAGGGTTTGAGTACCTTGGTTTTGAATCTTAGTGGTCTTTTGGTCTCCTTGGTGCCATGTTATTTTCCTGGTGGTTCCCTTTAATGTTGTTGTGTTGTTGGATCTATTTTTTATAGAGATAATGGGCCTCTTTAATGATGCTTCTCTGTCACTGTCATCTTTGAACATTATCTCAGCCTAAGAGGAAGAATGAATGATTTGAATATCTTTAAATTCTTCAAAATTCGTTGCATTCCCCTGAAAATTCAACACCTTCTCTTTTAATGCTCTATTCTTCTATTCTAGCTTCATATTTATAGCTATGAATTTCGTAATCTCCTCAAGCGCTTATATGAGCCCCTTCTCCAAATAGATTCTTTCATCGAGATCTTCCAAGTCACTAAAGGAGCAACTAGATTCACAATGAGTGGTTATTTCACTCTTAGTGTGTCCAAGAGTTTGTTCCCTTCATAAATCTAGGGATTCCTCTTCTTCACCAAAGGTCGAAAATATTTTTTCTAAATCTTCTCTTACTACTAAGGTATTCCTTTCTCCACTAGAAGTTGATGAAAAAATCCTGCTTTAACTAGTACTTGCAGTTGAGTAATTTAAAAATAAATGTTCTATTGCTCTACAATAACAACATAATAACATATTACTTTCATATTTCATCTCGTATGGGTTTTGATCATGAACTTGACATATTGATAGAAAAGAATCATCATATGATTCATGATCTTTAGTGTTCTTTGAATCTTTGACTACTCTATCCTCTAGGGAAAGCCTCTTGACATCACATGTAGCTTGCATGTCTATTTCATATATGTACAACAATTTCTCCCATATCCCCTTGGCAGCCTTAAAAATATTAATTTTTCAATATATCACTTAGAAAAACCTCTCATGACTTCCTCCTTGGCTTGTCTATAAAGTTTATTATTTATTACTCTATAGTCCACACATAGCCATATATCCAAATTAAGAGCTTGCAAGAATATTCTCATCCTTACCTTCCAAGTTATATATTTTGAGCCATTCAAAAATGGAACTCCATCTGAGGTACTCCAGTCCTAGTTCTCCATGATCGATGATCTTCCTTATAGCTGTTAAAATGATCGTAAAGGACAATGGCTCTTATACTAATTCTTAGAAACAATGCAAACTAGGATAGTACTAAGAGTGGGGTTGAATCATGAGTGTGGCCAAATTATACAATTTGTTAGGTCCATATACTACTAGTGTAACCCCTTATTATTATTAGTAAAAGCCCCTTATTATATTTTTGTGCCCATGTAGTCCCCATATTGTTATTATTTTTCCCCATAGAAGCCCACTATTGTTACTATTGTGCCCTTACATTATTATTGTTATGTCGGCTCTGGCTATATTATGACCCCTTCAACTCCTATATATAGAAAGGAGGCCTTGTCATTTGTATCATCCAAGAATTTTTCATTTGTGTAATGTAAAGGAGGTTTCCCCCTTGAAGATGATTATTTCTAAGGCATTTACCTATATTTTCTATCTTTTTTTGAGTTGGTTTCATAACATTTGGTATTAGAGCTTTGGATTCTAGGGTTTCACTGCTCCAAATAGGTAACCATGGAATTTTTGATATAAAATTTTTTCTGCGAAGTTTCATAAGCTAAAAAAAAAATCCATTTGAGTCGAAATCTTTCTAAACTTTGAGTCTAAATTTTAGAGCTTGTCTCGCTATATTTTTGGAGATATCATCTACGGAGTTAGGGTTTTTGCAAACTCCCAAAATACATTCCAAACAAGTGACCTCGGGAATATCATGGTAACTTTTGTTCTGAGAAACGGATGAAAAATTAGTCAGAATTTTCATAAAAATGATGGCCTGTAGTTTTCTATATATCAATTTTAGGTACTAAGGTTGAAACAATGACACGTGGCACTTTGTACAAGTTCTCTCTACTGAACTAGTCTATAATCAAATCATCATGGGAGATTTGACATAACTCTTCCTTTGAGAATCCAATCTTTATCAGACTTGTGGGGTTAGAAAGAGGACTCAAAGGGATATGGTAGGATGTGATTTTAGATATTAGATATTTACAGTTACAGAGATAAAACAGATTGAATATCGAGCTCTTACAAAGTGAAAAAAAAGTGTTTTTTTTTCTTTATTTTGCATCAGATTGGTTTTAAAAATTATTTTGAAGGAATTCAAACGGAATAATGACGAATTATTAGCACTAATTGATTCCTCGAAGAAAGAAAATATAAACACCTAGTAAGCAACCTGAAATCTCTAGCATGACTCGTGAAGAAGAGGAGGAAATACAACGTGTTATATCAAAATTACAAGACCAAGTACAACAAATTTCACTCTCACAAAAATTAAATGAAGCAAAGATGAATGGCATGGAAGCTAATATGAATGGCATGCAAGTTAATATGGATGGCGTGGAAACTAAGACGGATGGCACAGAAGATAAGATGAATGGCATGGACACTAAGATGGGAGAATTGAAAATAAATTTCAATAAGTTGCTACAAGAAATGGTTACTGATGGTGAAAGGGTAGTAAAGGAAACTCATGATGAGAACAAAATAAATGTTAATCATGATTTCTTAGACTCTAATGTTGTATTGAAGACCCACCATGTTCTAAAAATCGATATGAGGAAGTTTGATGGCAAGGATCCCAGAACATGGCAATTTTTTGATCTCCATAATGTGCAAAATCCAAAAAAGGTACATATTGTGGCTTTATATTTGCAACCAAATCAGTTTGTATGATATCAATAGATTTTTTCTCGTAAACAAATTGTCACTTGGGAAATTTTACAGAAGCAATGATAGCACATTATGAGGATACAAAAAGAAACACCTTTTTTAGGCATTTGATCAATCTCAAACAAAAGGCTTCAATGACGGAGAATATTGGGGACTTCCAAAAATTGAACATAAGGGTAAAAGATACTCTAGAGGTGCATAGGGTTGGTGTGTTAATAGGGACTTTAAGGGATAATATCCAACATGGGGTTCACTTTTGGGAACCTAATTC
>APFE031166112.1:0-49082 GCA_000404065.3 Pinus taeda | reverse complement strand
CCCCCTGCGTCCTCTTTCCAATGCCACCAGTCTAATCAAATTTAGATTCTCCAAGGCAAAGTTATGCATAATCTCCCAAGATGACCTGATTATAGACCTTTCTGGAAGAGTGAACTTGTATGAAGTTCCACGTGTCATTGTTTCCACGTTAGTATCTAAAAATATATATACAGGAAACTAAATTTTGTCCTCTTTCTGTAACTTTTGATGAAATTTCAACCTGATGCTCGAAACAAAAGTTATGACTATTTTCCCAATGTCACCTATTTGGAATGTAATTCAGGAGTCTGCGAAAAGGCTCAAATCATATCTCCACATATATAGTGTGAAAAGTTTTGAAATTTGGACCCGAGGTTCATCGTGATTTTGTCTTAAACGGGTTTTTTGTTTCGCTTCAGAAACATTGCAGAAAAATAGTTATAGCGAAAATTCCATGATGACCTAGTTGGAGCAGCAAAAGCCTAGAATCCAAAGCTCTAATAACAAATGTTATGAAATTAGTGTAGAAAAAGATAGTTGAACGCCTTAGAATTCAGCCTTTTTGAGGGGCAACCTCCTTGACATTACACAAATGGACAATTCTTGAATGATTCAAATGAAAAAACCTCCTTTGTGTATATAGGAGGCTAAGGGGTCACAATATAACCAAGCCGACCTAACAATAATAATACAAAGGCACAAAAAGAACAATTGAGGTTTTCTATGGGGCACAGTAATAAACAATATGGGGACAATAGGGGCACACCGATATTAATAGGGAATACAACTACAATATTAATGGGGGCATCACTAGTATTATAGGGACCTAACATATTTTTTCTAACAAAACAAATAACATAAGGAATTTGATTTTCTCTCTCACCCAAGATAGCCCCAAGGGTTCTATATGATGCTTCGATACACATATTGAAACACAGAGATGTGTTAGGACCCCTCAATACTGGAAAAATTGACAATATTTCCTCTAATACCTGAAAATTAGTTTGAGAGTTAGTATCCCATGAAAAATCAACATATTTAGCTAATAACTTAAACATTAGAGAAAAAATATTAGTGAAATTTCCAATGAGTCCTCTATATTATCATGCATTCCCTAAAAAACTTCTTACCTTCTATTATGAAGTTGGAATTGAGATTTCTAAGATGACTTCAAATTTTGCAGGGTGAACCTTTATCCCTGTCTGTGAAACATGATGACCGATCTCAATCGCTTCAATTTGCATCATTTTTCACTTTTCATTAGTGAGAGCTACAAGAGTTTCCTGACAATGAATCAAGGATTTCTCTAAATTATCCAAAGCCTCTATAAATTTGTTCCAATATACTATAAAAGTTTCCATATAAACCTCCACACAATCATGTATGAGATCAATAAAAATGGCTAGTACAACTCTTTGAAAATTGGTTGGACCATTGCGCAACCGAAAAGTGAGAACTTTGTATGCATAAGTTCCCTAAGGACAAGTGATGTTGGTTTTCTCCTGGTGTTCTAAACTTATTTGAATCTTATTATAGCCATTGAATCCATCTAAAAAGGAAAAATAGTTCTTCCCAGATAAGGTATCCAATAATTTATCAATGAAGGGTAAATGAATGTAATCTATTGGGATAGATTTATTTAACTCCCTATAGTGAACAAAAATTCTCCATTTTCCATTATTTTTATGAACAGCTAATAAGTGCGACATTCATTTACTCTCTGAGATGGGATATGTAAAATTAGCACTTAACAATGTTTGGAGTTCATCTTTAACAATTTCCTTGAGGGTTGCATTGATTCTTCTTTGTGGCTGTATTTTTGGTTTGATTTTTTCATTGCTATAAGTGTGTTGGATGCACGTGTTAGGATGAATTCCTTTCATGTATGAATAGTCCTAAGCAAAACCCCTAGACTATTTTTGGATCATTTTTATTACTTTCTCTTGTTTTTATAGACCTAAATCAATACCAATGTATAATGTCCTACCGGGGCTAATTTCCACAGGATGAGCACCAATTTCTTTTTTTTATCCCATTGTTGCAATAGTAAACAATGAAAAAATAGAAGGATATCAAGTTTCTTGAAATTCAGAGCTGAATCACGATTATAACCACTAAAATAAATGAGATATTCAGTACACCTTATGTCTCATAAAAATCAGCAAAGGACATGTTCGTATGTTTTCTCTTGAAATCCCCTTGATTTTTCTAAAGTTAATAGAAGGAATATGAATTCTTCTTCTCGATAAGGGTTCTCTAACCATGAGGGAAATTCATTTTCCAATTTAGTAGGTGGAAAAATGACCAACTTTTGAATATGGGATCAATTTTAAATTGTCATTTCTCCATTCCTACAACCAATAAAAGCACCGAGAGTTTCTAGACGTGCTCTTCCTAAGACTATTGGGTGTCCTACTTTATTATTTTTAGGACCTATCACTATACAATATACAATATTTTCCTAGGAATCCACAGTTACTATCTCATCTTCTAGGACTCCAATAGGATTAATAATAGACTTGTCTACCAGTTCTAGCACAATATGTGTTGGTCTTACTTGATTTAGTTGTAACAGTGTCATTGCATTAATTGTTGCCCCTAAATCCACTAGACCGTTAGGAAGCAAAGTTCAATTAGTTCTTATAGTAACTACTAGATTCCTCAGATCTACATATGCTAGTGGCAATCCTCATAACATTTCAAAAATTTTGCCAACTACCTTGATGGTTTGGTTATTGTTTTTCTTCCTTACTAGTTTCTTTATACAAATATTCCTAATAATATTAGTGTAAATAGGGATATCATTAATGGCCTAAAGTAAAGGGATGTTTATACAAATGTTTCTTAATTATGATTCCAAGTTGTATTCTACAGGTGCTTCAGATTTATTTACAAGCAATCTTTTAGGAAAAGGAGGTTCTTTAGGCTCCAATTGCTCTGGTGGTTTTGTTATTACATCATTTTTGTCAATTTCCATTTTATTTATTTTCATTTTTAGATTATATTTGGGCATCCTCCTCTTGGATATTGACTACAAGTTTATTTTTATTTAAAACTTTCCTAGACCATAGTTGAATTTCATTTATAGGAAAAGAAGTAATGAAATAGGTGGGGAATGTATGTAGTTCTATATTTTGTACAAATTATGGAGGCCTATTATTAGGATTGGGTATAGGTTGTGCAAGAAGCTAATTGATCTTGGGTAATTTTCATTAAATGAATGCTACATCTGTTGTGAATACTTATTAGTACCATGAGGTAATATGAGTGGTTATTATTGTGGTGGTAATGGAAATGCGGATTGTTGGGGTGTAGGATAGGGTGGATTATACCATTGTTGAAATTGAGGGAAATTAGGTGCATAATCTCAATATTGTCGTTGATATTAGGAATATTAGGGTGCTATAAATTGGGGTTGATAGACATTACCATATGGATTTCCTCTCCAATGTTGACTCCATGGTGAAATTTGAGGCGACTGAATTGACCATGGAGAATAAGGTGTTTGAGGATTCCAGGTTTGGTATTGGGGATAAGTGTGAACTTTTGGTTTTCAATATGAGATGATATTTGGTACCCTCCATGGCGTTCTTCGAGGAGGATAGGAAGGTTCACTCGTTTCAGCCCCTCCTTTGAAAATAGCTTGTAGTCCTAGTAAGGAAGGGCATGCCTCAACTAAATTATCTTATGTACAAATTACACAGACTGCACTACATTTAAATGAAACTCTCTTTCAACATGTTGTTTCTACACTTAGGACAGAAGATGGCAAAAGCAATGTTTCCTTCTTCCTTCTATTTCTTGATCTTAAGAGTGTCCAATTGATTGATAATGGTGTTCAAGATATTTGTTTGACATTTTTCTAAACGATTCCTTGATTTTGTTCAAGTATCTTCCCCTTGAACAAGTTTAGTAATCCTTGTTATAACGTCTCTTGTATTGTCTTGAATCCTTTTTCCTACTTTAGCTTGAGTCCTAGAATATGTTCTACATAGTTCAAATATCTTAGAAAAAGGTTTCTTGTGGATTTCCCTTGAGCATAAGAGGTTTAATGTTTCTATAAAATATTCCTTTAATCCATTTAAGAATACATTCCTAAATGTTCACTAATCAAGATTACATAGTCATGACTTATGAAAGTTGTAATGGAATCTCTCAAGATACTCTTCTAAAATTTCATCTTCCATGTTTTCCATCCTAAAAAGGCCATATATGTCTCTTCTTTTACAGCAATATTGATACTTTGTAACAAATTATTTTACAGGAAGCTTTGTAATATAGTTGTGATTATTCTTGCTTCTAATGCAAGTGACCTGGGCTCAATCCCCAATAATGACACCAAAAGCATTAGGGGCTTTATATATTTGATTAATCTCCCTTTGTTAAAGTGTCAACCAAGGTTCATAAACTTTGAGTTGCAAGATAAGATTTGTCTAGGTACACTTTAGTAGAATTATTTAATAGGAAATATTTTATCTTAAAATTTTTAACCTAACTACATTATCCAAATATATGAGGTAGAGGTACACAATATTTAATGCTTCTACCAACTTCATACAAAAGCAAATTACCAAACTATATTGAAACTCAAATTCAAATTTCAACCTTAGTGCCCAAACCCAAAGAAATATTTGAATTACTCTATATTAAAACTCAATATATTGTGAAGTGAAGAAGCATAATAAACCCTTTTTACCATAAATAATAGACTGTTACAAAATAGAGAAATTAATTTCATTACTCTGCCAATACAAAATGGTGTAATACTAGGTGATGAATATGAAACTTTGAGATGTACTTTTCTTCAAATCCAACATTGACCAAATAAGCCTATCTCAATCCAAATCTAATGGTAACTCAAATAGATCTAACAATATCTAGAGAAATATAACTTATTTGAATCAATAATTGGCCAAAGGAATCTAATCCATTTCAGAATTCTAATCCAATGTTCTTGATTAAATGCGAACAACAAAGAGTCTCTATTCAAATTTTAACCTAAAATAACCAATATACAATCAATCCTATTTCTCGATTCAATCCTCTAATCACCAATATGCAATACTAGAAAGCAACACTTCTATTAAATAACAATATATGAGCAATACTACTAAATTGAAAGTACAACCACTCTCTATATTATATCTAACCATGCATGATAACTCTAAATAAATCTATCTTTACAAGGATTGGCCAAGATCGATGGTGGCACATTTCAAATGACCAAAGTAAACCTAAACTAACTGCAATAAATTAAATTAATCACAACAGATCAATAGATAGGAAAATAGTAGCCAAAATATTGTATTAGAAAGTCTTAAGTAAATGTTGTACATCATAGTTCCCGACATGTTCAAATTGAAATAAAAGTCATAGGTATTTTGTCATAAATATTGTCACAAAGGTTTTATCCTCTCTTGTTTTATCTAAAAAATGACATTACTCATGATTCTCTTTTAAAAGGATCGCTCTCCAAAAATATTTACAACTGAATATACATAAGTACAAAATGATTTGATAATATCATACTAAGACAAGGCCAAATTTCTTGGAATATTGTTCCAATCCATACAAATCAATGCCTAAACAAATTGGTCCTCTTTATGTAGTACAGACAGATGTCTTCCATACAAGTCCTAACATGTTCCTAGAAAATTTGACATGCCTCTGAACTAGCTGAAGAAAGGAACCGAACAACTATTGACCATTGATGAGAGGAGTGAAAAGATATACTATCAGGTTTGTTGATGAATGATCCTAGAACCAAATTAAGTGCATAACATAATGCTAAATATTTTCCTAGTATTAAACTTCCAATCCAGTTGTTGAACATCTAACTGAACCTACCAAATACTAAGGAGTTCGCATTTCCATGTGAGGACCCCTAGTGAAGATGCAACCACATTTTCGTGTTATCTCAACAAAAGAAGTAAGAAAATAAATCTAATCTATGAATTTCTACCTCCATTCGAAATTTCTACCATTGACATGCATAAGTACAATTTTGAGTATCAAACGATAAAATATAAGGAATAATGACTATGGAAAATGGTGGAATAAGGTATTAAGAACATGTAAAAAATGAGTCCCAACAATCATGTAGATAAAAAAACTGCTCCATGTGTAGTATCCATGTTATTGCATCCTTGTCACCAAACATCCTCATATTAGTATTTGTAAAATTGTTGGTATTTATCCCAAAGTTGGAGTCTCTAAAATCATGATTCACATTCCTTTTGTTTTCATCATGAGTTTCCTGGAATACTTTGTGACCATTGGGAAGCCTTTATTGTAGAAAATTTGTCAAAACTTCCTTCGAAACTTCTATGTCCTCTCTTTGACCATCCATGTCCCCTTTTATTTATATTTTTAAGCCCTTCATAATTTATTCTAGTTCATATTTATTTTTATTTTGTAAGAGAAAAATTTGTTGCACTTGATCTCATAATTTTGATATATCATGTTGCATTTATTCTTCTTCATGCAACATAGTAGAAAATTACGAGGGCATAATGGGTGTATGTTTTTTGTTTAGGATGGTTTTTTGAACCAATCAATTATATATATGCTTCATAATTCCCTTTTAATCACTTCAACATATTTTTCATCCAAGATTTATGCAAAATTAAAAATACACACCTTTTAAGAACTTGGTTTTAAGCTTGTTAATATGGATGAATTTGAAACTATTTTGTCTCTATGATTTTAGCCTCCCAATTTTAAAATTGAATCCTACTGTAGCCCCAACATTCTTTCTAACACCACAAGTTAGACTATGATTATATTCTTCAAGGTAAATTTATGCCTAATCTCACACCATGACCTAATTATGGACTAGCTCAGTACATCCAACATGTATGAGATGTCATGTGTCATTTTTTTGACCTTCATCTCTAAAATTTTACCTAAAGAAACTAAACTCTATGTACTTTCCATCAATTTTTACAAAATTCAACTTTTACACAAAGAAAAAGTTATGACGATTTTCCCGAGGACACCTCTTCGATATTGAATTATAGACCATATAGAAAGTGTAACTTCCTTGGACAATATATCCATAAATATATCAAAAAAAACTTTTAAAATGTAACTAGATGGTAATAAGTAATTTTCCTACATGTGGTAACAACATTAGGGTTTTAAACTTCATAGAAAAAGATTATTAAAAAAATTCGAAGATGACATATTTGACACAACAAAACCATAGGATCGAGAGCTCTGATACCAAATGTTGTGTATTTAGATAAAAAATAACAAAAAAACATAAGAAAATATAGATAAATGACTAGATTATAAGGTAGTTTGAGGGTGAAACCTCCCTCTACGTTACATATATGAAAAATTATTGCATGATTCAAATGACGATACCTCCTTGGTGTATTGGATTGTAAAGGGTTAAAATATAATTAGGGCCTACACAACAATAATTATTTAAGGATAGGAAACTAACAATATGGTGAATATTGTAGTATTATAGTGACTTAACATGAACTTATGACTTCTAAATAGAAAATGTTCTTTAATAATGGGAACTCGACAAGTACCCTAGAAACGAGAAACTCACTATTTCCCATCATTTTCACTAGGTATAATGTATAAATGAAGATGTCACTTTCATAGAGTGTATAGTCTGTCTTCTTTGGAAGTATTATGTATGTAGAGAAATAAAAGAGTATATGAAAGAATGTGTGGGAGAATGATACATGTGGAGGATTGAAAATACTAAGTTGCATGGGTTAGGTATGCCACACAATCTAAAACTAACTAGTTAAAGAGTAGTGCACTATGGACTATGTGCAAAAAGGGGAGTGTGAAGAAAGAAAGAAGTGTGCATAATTGAAAAGCATACTTACTTTTTGAAAATTTTCACATACAACATGTTGGAAAAGTAACCGTGACCTAATAAAATGGAAGGAAATAATAAGAAGTACATGATGATGCTTGATGCATAAAAATGGGTAAACATGAGTGATACAATACATAACTGGGTAGCTCCAAGTTTCACATAAAATTCGAACATGGTGGAGAAGTTGGCTACTAAAGAGAACTACATTTTAGGAATACTCATTAACCATGCACAACACCTAGTATAATAAGGCTAGGAAAAAGTTACAAATTGAAAATGCTCATGTTAAGAATAAAAACATAACAAATAAATTGAGGTACATGGTGGATGTATTAGAAGTGTGATCTTTTGGGACTCTAAAGTCGCAGATGAACATAGAGATTTACTTTACTTATTTTCCCACAAACTAAGTTATTGAAAATGTATCATTGAAAAATAAAATTAGTGAGGTTGAAGAAGCCTCAAATGATTCAAGCTCCTTAGGCTTTTGTAACTCTAGAAGAGGCACCACCTATCATATTAAAAACACACAATAGAATCAAGAAATTAGATAAAAATACTAAATGGAATCAACCTTATGTTGCATGGAACATGATTAAGTGACTAAGTATTAATTTACAAGCATGGGATATAAGATTGTTCCTAAGAAATCACTCTCAAATGATTTCTTCTTTCACTCACTAGTTGTAGAAAAATATTTAAAGGTTTTGATTTTTGTTGTGAATGATTTAATTCCATTCATTACAAAAATATTTTATAAAAGTTATTTTAGGAAAATTCAATAGGGGATTTAATTTAGAAAGTGAGTCAATTAAATCAAAGTAGGATGCTCTATGGTGATACAAATGTGAAAACATGTTATTCCTAAATGCACAAAAATATATGAGAAAGGGTTTAATCATTTTTTTAAGGCAAAAATGTTTTCCAAGAACTTCGAGGACCATAAGTAATTAAATATTGAATGTGAATTGCAAGGGACTAGCTAGATAATAATTTGGCAATCATCAAGACAACCTAGGATAATGAGTTTAATAATCTAATATATTTCCATCCACAAAAGACCAATAATTGTTGGTTACACATTATAATGATGAAAACAATCAACTATTGACCATTGAAAAATTATTCTTAGGTCCAAAGGAAATTGAATATGAAATATTTGCATTGATCTTAAATAAATATTTAATTGTCGTACTTGTGAAAGAGTATATCAATGAATGCATAAAAATATCATGAAATGAAACTTATATCCCTAAGTAATTACCCAATAGTTACACTAACATATGAAACTAATATATACTCTCACATCTCGTGTCACAAAGAGGAGAGGAGTGATTTGACTGTTTACAACTTTACAATTTTAGTATTATGTTACTTGTTGGTCCATAGGAGCCCCATCCTAGGACCTTAGGAATCAATGCATTCAAGTTTGTTTTAAGTATTATGAAATTTTTAGAGTGCTTTAGGAACACACTTTATTTGAATTTAAGTTCAAATTTGATACATTATTTTTTACTCTTGTGAATATTTATTCTAGGAGTGCATGGCAATTTTTGTTTCATATACTTCCATGAAAATGATATCTATTGAGTATTTTTGTTGCCACACAAGGTGAAAACTGGAGGATCAAGAAATTTTTCCAATGAAATGCATTTTGATACTCACACTTGTAGTAACCCCTACAACTAGGTGAAGTCTCATGCAAGGGATTTATGGGCGGCTATAAGAAGTTGAACAACTATGTATGAAGGATACAATGACCTTCTACTAAAATTACTTACATTCAACATATTATTATTGTTTTTTCAGAAGAAAATGAAGAATACCCTAATTCTTAGAAATTGTGCATTAAATATATTATGTGTATTTAAAGTAACAATACCATAATAATAAAAAAACCATCTGGTATTACACAAATAGAAAAAATATGCTCAAAATAGTTCTTCCCATCATCGTGAACTTCTCACGAAATGCATATCCGTTATAGCTCAGTAGTCTAGCGAATCAATTATCATTATAGTGCAAGGCTATATATCTTCATCTAAGAAATGTACCACATATGTATATCAGAAGTATATCATTTACTTCTTAGAATTTATCTATTTATAGGTTTACATGTGAACCCAAACCGTTGAAAAAGTATGGGCTAGTAAAAATTAATATGGGCTAGTAAAAATTAATATGGGCTAATAAGAATTACTATGGGCTTGTAAAGAAAAATAATCCTAATGTTCCTCCTTATTTGTCACACTTCTGCACATTATCCCTCGATTTACATTTGTTCAAAAATCCTTCTTGTAGGATACTCATTTGTGCATATCCAAAAAAAAATTCCAAGAAACACTTCTCCAACATGCCTCCAACACTGACCTATGGCTCATCCTTGATCGACTTAGTCCTTGCCTTGTTCCAATGAGGTAAGTATTTCTTTTGTCATTGTGAAAACAATTAAAATATTTTCTTCACAGTATTCAAATTTGTCTTTAATTACTCTGCTTAATATGTTATGCCACCTCCACTAAAATGGCATTATTCAACATTTCCTCCCATTCCTACACTTCTTGTTTAACAATGTAATGTGTGGCCCTAATCTTGTTTATGACCTTCAATGCTTCATCCTGCATTTTATCAATCTTATATGCCAATTTTTATCAATAGATTTTCATCTAATTAATCTTCTTACTAACATATGCATTCATTAACATTACAACTATGCACTCATTCATTGGCAACATGTTTAGGTTTTCCTTCATCTTTTGTGCCTTCTCCTACACTTTCTGAATATTCTGTGCAACTTCTTTTACAACTTCACTTTTAGCAACCTTGTCCTATTTTGCATGCCTTCTTCATAGATCTTGCTACACTTTGCATTTAATACTTTAATATGCTCAAAGGTCATTGTTAGTGTTTGTTCCTTTGTCCACATGCTTTTTCTCTCCTAGTGGAGTGGTTGCCTTTGTTTGTAACTCCAACTCCACCACCTTAGCTTTGAGGCCTTGAGTGGCCTCATTAATATTTGTTAGCTTCCCCTCCATTGGTGTATCCACCTCCATTGGGGCATCTAGGAGGTTGTTGTAGACCTCCTCCACTTCCTTCCTCAACTTCTCTTCTCTCTCAACTTCTTGGTCCTTCTCCAATAGTAACTGCATATTTGCTTCCTCAAGGGTGATGTGACATATTGAAAATTATGTTAAATTTGTCATTGTTGTAGTTTCATGGAACTGCAGCTCTTGTGTAACACTCAATTGTGGCTAATGAAAACTGTCTTGTGGTATTTATGATAGGACCATTTCCACATGGATTAAACCTTGCATGTGGTATTACATTTATGCACATGGAAATTCCATTACCTATCGAAATATATGTAGTTTTTTATGCTCTCTTGATTCCATCAATGGTTAGGACCGTTTTTTTCTTGTTTCAATCATATTAGATGCACTTTGTCCCTAGATTTGTTCTACCCCTATAATATGTAACATGGACTATATACTAGAAACCAATGGTTATCAAAGTTTTTACAAGTATTCTTTCATTATTTTATATATATGTTGCTATTGTCATGCTACTTTCTCAATAAAAAACTTATTTTTCCTCCTTATCTCCGTCGCGAATTTTCTCTAGGACCTCAAAAGACAAGTGACTAGATTTGGGTAACCACTATTTTTTCTTTTATTCTTATCATCTTTGCACAAGAGGTTTATTCTTATACCATCTTTTTCTACTTCCAATTTTTCACATTCTTCCTAAGAATTGCCAATGCCATATTCCTTCCCTATCTCCTACATAGAATCACCAAAAAAATTATGTTACTTTTGTTTCTTGTTTCTTTCAATGTTATCATCCTCATCTATCTCTTCCATTAGGACATTCCACTTTTCTTTCCAATTATTAATGATGCTATTAATTCCAACTTTATTATCCTATAGTGACTTTAAATCCACTTACCTACAATATCCTTCTTTTGTTGAATGTAGATGAAATATAAGGTTCCCTAAAATCATTCAATCCCCTTCTATGCTTCTACAATATGTGGTGGCATGCACGATATAATTTATATCATTTTCCTATTTACCTCCTTTTACATATAAAATATTAATTTGAATTCAAACTACCTTTGTTTATCTGTGGTATGCCATACTCATGCATATCAAGGAACCAAAAACAATTTGTATGCCATGTTTGGAAATATTTTTCCTTTAGCTCCCTCCAAACTACTAAGGCGATCAGAATTAAGAGCCATGCATATTGGAGCTTTGCATTTTTGTAATGTGCCTCCCAAAAATATATTATATTTTTTTTTTTATAGTAAGATGACTTAGTTCATCTAAACCCCTACTACACATTTTATTTCTACTTCTATCACTTGCTAGCACCTAGTCCTTATGAAATTTTTATAGTAATTTTCATGGCATGAACTTAGATGCAAACTTTATTGCATCATCATTGATGTTGGGTATTGCAGAATTGCACACACTGTTGTGTGTGGCATATTTCTCCATAACATTTTCAACTAGGGCTTTGTTCTTGTTTTTATACATGAAACATGGTTTTGGGATTCATCCGTTGTAGGTAACCTTGTGATTCTTGTAGTAAGATTGGTGTCTATGTACACCAATTATTCGAACAAGATCTTGAAACTTTCATGGACATAACTAAATAAGTTCTTAGCACATATACTTATGTCAACAATGTAGCCAAAATGTGGTATTTCAAGTAATTTTAGGCTACCTGATTGTGTCATACCATGTGCCCACTCTTGTAGTTCCAGTTGCAAGTATTTCTTTGTTCCAAGATTGGAAAATTTTTGACATCAATCATTTCCTTGCTCGAGTAATTCAGGTTTTGCACTATGTCAAACATGATCCTCTATTTCCAAAGTCCCAGTGGAATGAGACGTGTCACTAAAGGGTACTCATGATCCTTCTTTGGATGAATTGGTTTTATGCTAGGCTTCTTGGATGACACATAAACATAGGGAAATTGACCTACAATGATCTAGATGGATATGATATAAGCCTTGGGATTTGAGCTTCTCTTATGGTCTCCACAAGGGGTAGAGTTGTTTGTTATACCCTTGCCATGTTTGTCCTAACCCCATTTCTAGGTGAACACACTCCTCTTGTATTGCAATTCATTTTGGTTTATTTTTTGTTTTTTGATTTACAACTAAGGTTTTATACATGTTCAACTCTCTCAACTATTTCGTTTCTCTTCAAATTCCTTAAACACAATCGACCCATACAACTAAGTCTAAGAAACTTGTACCTGTCTACCATACTACATGGTTTTTAAGGCATCATAACTCTAAAATATGTCATACGTGGTCTAATATTTCTTTTTAATTAATTCTCCAGATGGATATTGGCTTGGTGCATGCATTGAGCTAGCTCGACATCCTATCAATAGCCAATCCTATGAAATTTGTTGATCTAGAGTGATATTTTCATTAAAGTGAATCCATTCAGTTATTAATCAAGTATCTTTTCAACCTTTACACAACCTTGTTTTTCACCCTATGTGGCTAACAATGATGATATCCATTTCTTTTTTATTTTTCCCTTACCTCTTTTCCCATCAGTGTATAATAGTTGTCTACATTTTGGTGGAGCTATCCAATTCTACAATGATATTTCTTCTGACAACTCTACTATATTTCCTCCTTGTTCACTCTCTTTAGCAAAAAATAATTGTTTATATATATTCATTTTTTTCTTTGTAAAATCCAAAAAAAATTGTTACTATGTAGAATGTCGACTAGTCCAGTAGATTTTCAATTGACTTCCATTGATAAACCTTCAATTGCTTCTCCATTTAGGTTTTCCAACTTAAACATCCCCTACTTTTGTTACATTCTTGATCTCATATGGGTCAAGACAATGCTTTTTGAACTTTCCTATATGTTTCAAGAATTTTTTGTCATAGAGAAAAACCTAATCATGTGGCTAAAATTTCCTCATAAATCCCAAAAATAAAATAATATGGATCGTAAAAAAAATAAAAATGAAAAGTAAATCAATAAGAAATAAAGGAACACATAAAAAAAAATTAAAATAAATAAATAACTAAACAATTAAATATTATAAAAATTTAGTTCTATTGTTTGAATAGTTAAATTTGACCTTATTATTTTTATCTTGTTTGTTTGTTTACTTATTATTTTATTTTCTTATTATTATTTTTTGGTGTTATTGTTCAGAATAATTAACTTTGGCCCCTATTATTATGGACCTTTGTTTTGATTTAATAATAATAATAAGAAAAAATAATTTAATTCCTTATTTACAAGTAATTCCATAGATTACTTAATTTTAGTTAAAAGAATATTTTATTAAATAATGATAATTCTTTAGTCAAAACTAGATGTTATATTCTAATGACTACAACATATCTCTCTTCATCTATTTAATCTAGTTTCCATGATCTGGTTATTCATCTTGTTCTGAAGATGAACCACACTGGATGGTTTGAAACATGTCAACTTAAAGTTTCTTTATGTGATTGTTACCGAAAGATATCTCAACATTGACAATTGTTTTATTTTAAAAGTGGGTGCCTCAATCACTCATAAGTATTTTGGGACATCTAAACCATGTAACACATTCTCAAGCATAAACCATGTTATCTAATATGTATTTCAATCTTTGATAGTTTTTTCTTCAGCTCATCTATGGAGGTAGTATGACATAGTTTCTATACACCATGCCCTCGTTCCTTTTGTTGGTGGGTTGATTGGTCCAATTAAATATACTCTCAGTTATTAATTTCCTATAGTGTCACTGGTGGAAATAAGTGCATTTCATGTCTTCTATATGGTTTCCAAACTCACATACATACATCATATCTATTACAAAATTCCTTGGCATCCTATGAAATTTGGCCACAAAATTCCTACGCACAAGATGATTTTCACAATGGTTTTTTTCTGCATAATGACCTCCAACAATTCCTTATTCTATTTCTAATAGTATCAATGGAATTTCATTCTCTAAAACACAATGGAAAAGTATTTTATTTGCAACTAGCTTGTAGAGGAAATTTGTAATGAGTTGGTAATCAACTCACTTCACTAGCAATTTGTTTGTTTTGTGCAACTCTATAATTTAATCGGGCTACTCCTATGCTAAGGAATTAGATAATTTCTATGAAATAATTATAACCCTTGTTTACCACAAATAAATGTGCATCTGGCATGTTTTCATCAAGGTTTCCTTCATATTCTCCAATCAATATGCACAATAAATGATCTAGTCCTACATTAAGTTTTCTTGGTTTTATAACTACCTTAAAATCATATTCTTGGGATACTAGAAACCACCTACATGTTCTTCCCCACAACACTAGCTTGTTGACAAGATACCTCAGAGCATAATGTTCAATATACATCTTGAAGTGATCCAAGTAGGCGGTGTATGAAATTCTTTAGCATATACACCATTTCTACTAAGCCTTCTCATTTTGTAGTTGTATATTTATTTTTAGGATTTGATAATTTTCTACTATGAAACGAAATGGGAAGATCTATGTCCCCTTCTCCTAGATCAGTGAGAAATATGCCCAAAGTTATGGATTATGCATCCACAAGAATGTGAAATTCATTTCCCCAATTTGAAAAACCAAAATCAATGTAATGATGAATTTCTCCTTTAAGTTGTCGAAAACATGTTAACACCCTTAAATAAATTTTAACTTAAATTCCCTCTTCCATGGTCTCTCTAAGGGGCTTCTAATACACAAATATATCCTTATGAATTTCCAATAATAGCCTATATGACTTAAACTTGTGCGCAATTGTTGTATTGAGTTAGGTGGGGGTAAATCTAGTATGGCAATGATTTTTGTAGGATCAACCAATAGGACTTGCTTACATACCACTTGGCCTAAGATAATAAAAAATGGGGATAAAATGTGACATTTCTTCAATTTTAGTGAAATTTGTAGTTGTATACATCTATCAAGCATTAAGCAGAGAACTTCAACATGCTTTTTCAGCAAGATGAATACTATCCAAACATATAAGTATACCTCTAGGAACTATGGATGAAGTCTCTAAACACTTCTACTATAACTTTGGAGGATACTGCAAGTACATTTTTTGAACTAAAATGAATGATAATATACTAAAAGGATCTACATTCCATTACAAAGGTAGTATTATGCTTATCTTTTGGTGCAACCATAATCTAATGATAGCTTCAGAATCCGTTGGTAAATGAATTAGCCTCCTTTGCTCCTACATTCTCCAATACTCCATCTATTAAGGTAGTGGGAAATGGATCATGTACACATTCATTATTAAGCTTCCTTAGATCTACAAAAATTTTAATTTCTCATGTCTTCTTGTCCTACACTACCATTGGACTTATCTATTTCAACTCATCTATTGGTTCAGTGGATCTAGTTTCCAACATCATGTCTAGCTCAGTTTTCATTCTCTACTTGTAGACTTAGTTTCATCTATATAACCTTTTTCTTACAACAATTTACGCCTAGCTTTAGGGGGATTTTCATCTGCCATAACTCCTGAGTAATCCTCTTCATATCAGAAAATGTAGTTTGGAAGAGGTCTTTGTACTTGTGCAATAAACCAAGAATATTTCCCACTATTTCCTCATCCCAGTCATCTATAATAACTGTGAGCTTAGGCTTGCATTGAATTCCTATATTCAATTTTCATGTCCTAATATGCCTTACATGGTATGCAGATTCTTGATGTGGACCAAATAATGTGCACTTTCCTTTTGTTTCTAGTACAATCAATCCTATTTCTTGATTCAATCCTCTAATCACCAATATGCAATACTAGAAAGCAATGCTTCTATTAAAGAACAAGATATGATCAATACCACTAGATTGAAAGTATAATCACTCTCTATATTAGATCATGCATGATAAGTCTAAATAAATCTATCATTACAAGGCTTGGCCAAGATCGATGGTGGCACCTTTCAAATGACCAAATTCAAGCAAAATTAACTACAATAAATTAAATTAATCACAAAACATCAATAGTTAGGAAAATAGTAGCCAAAATATTGTATTAGAAAGTCTAAAGTAAATGTTGTACATCGTAGTTCCCAACATGTTCGAATTGAAATAAAACTCATGGGTATTCTATCAGAAATATTGTCACCAAGATTTTCTCCTCTCCTCTTCAATCCAAAGAATGACATTACTATTGATTCTCTTTTAACGAGATCACTCTCCAAAAATATTTACAATTGAATATACACAAGTACAAAATGATTTGATAATGTCATACTAGGACAAGGCCAAATTTCTTGGAATATTGTTCCAATCCATACAAATAAATGCCTAAAGAAATTGGTCCTCTTTATGAAGTACAAATAGATATCTTCCATACAAGTCCAACAATGTTCCTAGAAAATTTGACATGGCTCCGAACTAGCTGAAGAAAGGAACCGAGCAACTATTGACCATTGATGAGAAGATTGCAAAGATAATATTACAGGTTTGTTGATGAATAATCCTAGTACCTAATTAAGTGCAGAACATAATGCTAAATATGTTCCTAGTATCGAACTTCAAATCCAGGCGTTGAATTGCTAACTAAACCACCAAATACTAAGGAGTTCACATTTCCATGTCAGGACCCCTAGTGAAGATGCAACCACATTTTCGTGTTATCTCAACAAAAGAAGTAAGAAAATAAATATAATCCATGACATTTTTCCTCCATTCGTAATTTGTACCATTGACATGGATAAGGACAATTTTCAGTATCAAATGACAAAAGATGGGTAACAATGAGTATGGGAAATGGTTGAATAGGGTATCAAAAGTAGGTAAAAAATGAGTCCCAACAATCATGTAGATCAAAAATTACTCCATGTGTATTATCCATGTTACTGCATCCTTGCCACCAAACTTCCTCATATCAATATTTGTAATCTTCTTGGTCTTTATCCCAAATTTGGAGTCTCTAAAATCATGATTCACATTCCTTTTGTTTTCATCATGACTTTCCTGGAATACCTTGTGACCATTGGGAAGCCTTTATTGTAGAAAATTTGTCAAAACTTCCTTCGAAACTTCTATGTCCTCTCTTTGACCATCCATGTCTCCTTTTATTTATATTTTTAAGACCTTCATCATTTCTTCTAGTTCATATTTAGTTGTAGCTTGTAAGAGAAAAATATGTTACACTTGGTCTCATAATTTTGATATATCATGTTGGATTTATTCGTCTCCATACAACATAGTAGAAAATTACGAGGGCATAATGGGTGTATATATTTTTGTTTAGGATGGACTTTTGAACCAATGAATTATATATATGCTTCATAATTCCCTTTTAATCACTTCAACATATTTTTCATGCAAGATTTATGCATAATTAAAAATACACACCTTTAAGAACTTGGTTTTAAGCTTGTTAATATGGATGACTTTGAAACTATTGTGTCTCTATGATTTTACCCTCCCAATTTTAAAATTGAATCCTATTGTAGCCCCCAACACTTCTTTATAACACCACAAGTTAGACTATGATTATATTCTTCAAGGTAAATTTATGCCAAATCTCCCACCATGACCTAATTATGGACTAGTTCAGTACATCAAACATGTATGAGATGCCATGTGTCATTTTTTAAACCTCCATCTCTGAAAATTTTACCTAAGGAAACTAAATTCTATGTACTTTCCATCAATTTTTACAAAATTCAACTTTGACACTCAAAGAAAAAGTTATGACGATTTTCCCCATGACACCTCTTTGATATTGAATTATAGACCATATAGAAACCCTAACTTCCTTGAACAATATCTCCAAAAATATATCAAAATGAATTCTAAAATTGTAACGAGATGGTCATAAGTATTTTTCCTCCATGTGGTAACAACATTAGGGTTTTAAACTTCATTGAAAAAAATTATTAAAAAATTCGAAGATGGCATATCTGACACAAAAAAACCATAGGATTGAGAGCTCTGATACTAAATGTTGTGTATCTAGATAAAAAGTAACACAAAAACATAAGAAAATATAGATAAATGAGTAGATAATAAGGTAGTTTGAGGGTGAAACCTCCCGCTACATCACATACATGAAAAATTATTGCATGCTTCAAATGACGATACCTCCTTGGTCTTTATCCCGAAGTTGGAGTCTCTAAAATCATAATTAGGGCCTACACAACAATAATTATGTAAGGATAGGACACTAACAATATGGTGGCTACTCTAGTATTATAGATACCTAACAAAACTGATGACTTTTAAGTAGAAAAATTTATTTAATAATGGGGACTCAACAGGTAGAGCTAACCCTCGAGCTGTTCAAATACCATGAATAGGTTGTCACTCAATGTGATTTATTTTTCTATAGTGCAAGTTAATTATTTGTATCCCCACAAATAGGATCCTTCATCCTTTTACTTTCCATATTTATTTATCTTTTCAATGAACTTAGATATACATGAAGGCCAAGTGACTCTTTATATATCTCTTATCCATTTAAATATTTGTTTACTATGACATTTAATAAAATATTCCTTCACAACATACCACCTCCATTATGCAAGGTGAGAATATAATGAGAAATTAAAAGCTTATGGTGTTTCTTCAAGCGGTGCATTGATGGATATTTACCTAGCATATATCAATGAATTTTCCACCTTAGATATTCAAATTTCTTAAATATGCTTTCAATTATGGTAAAAAGGAGAAACTAACGATTTTCCATGATTTTCACTAGGTATAATGTATAAATGAAGATGTCACTTTCATAGAGTGTATAGTCTGTCTTCTTTGGAAGCATTATGTATGTAGAAAAATAAAAGAGTACATGAAAGAATGTGTGGGAGAATTATATGTGTGAAGTGTTGAATATCCTAAGTTGCATGGGTGAGGTATTCCACACAATCTAAAACTAACTAGGTATAGAGTAGTGCACTGTGGACTATGTGTAAAAAGGGGAGTGTGAAGATAGAAAGAAGTGTGCAAAATTGAAAAGCATACTTACTTTTTGAAATTTTTCACACACTACTTGTTGGAAAAATAACTATGCGACTTAGGAAAATGGAAGGAAATAATAAGCAATACATGATGATGTTTGATGCATAAAAATGGGTAAACATGAGGTGGACAATGATACAATACATAACTGGGTAGCTCTATGTTTCACATAAAATTAGAACATGGTGTAGAAGTTGGCTACTAAAGAGAGAACTATATTTTAGGAATACTCATTAACCATGCAAAACACCTATTATCATAAGGCTAGGAAAAAGTTACAAATTGAAAATGCTCATGTTAAGAATAAAAACATAACAAATAAATTGAGCTACAAGGTGCATATATTAGAAGTGTGATCTTTCGGGACTCTAATGTTGCATATGAACATAGAGGGTTACTTTATTTATTTTCTGACAAAATAACCTATTAAAAATATATTATTGAGAAATAAAATCAGTGAGGTTGAAGAAGCCTCAAATGCTTCAATCTCCTTACGCTTTTGTAACTCTAGAAGAGGCACCAACTATCATATTAAAAACACCCAATAGAATCAAGAAATTAGATAAAATACTAAATGGAATCAAACTTATGTTGCATGGAACATGATTAAGTGAGTAAGTATTAATTTACAAGCATGGGATATAAGAATGTTCTTAAGAAATCACTCTCAAATGATTTCTTCTTTCACTCACTAGTTGTAGAAAGATGTTGAAAAGTTTCAAATTTTTCTAAGAATGATTTAATTCCTTTCAATAAAAAAATATTTTATAAAAGTGATTTTAGGGAAATTCAATAGGGGATTTTATTTAGAAAGTGATTAAATTAAATCAAAGTAGGATTCTCTATGGTGATTCAAATGTGGAAACATGTTATTCCTAAATGCACAAAAATATGTGAGAAAAGGATTAATGATTTTGTTAAAGCAAAAAATGTTTTCCAAGAACTTGGAGGACCATAAGTAATTAAATATTGAATGTGAATTGCAAAGTACCAGCTAGAGAATAGTTTGACAATCATCAAGACATCCTAGGATAATGAGTTTAATAATCTAATATATTTCAATCCACAAAATACCAATAATTGTTGGTTACACTTTATAATGATAAAAAAGATCAACTATTGACCATTGAACAATTATTCTTAGGTTCAAAAGAAATTGAATATGAAATATTTGCATTGATATTAAATAAGTATGTAATTTTCCTACATGTGAAAGAGTATATCAATGAATGGATTAAAATATCATTAAATGAAATTTATATTCCTAAGTAATTACCCAATAGTTACACTAACATATGAAACTAATATATACTCTCAGATTCGTGTCACATAGGGGAGAAGAGTGATTTGAGTGTTTACCCCTTTACAATTTTAGTGTTATATTACTTGCTGGTCCACAAGAGCCCCATCCTAGTCCCTTAGGGATCAATGCATTCAAGTTTGATTTAAGTATTAGGAATTTTTTAGAGTGCATTAAGAACACACTTTATTTGAAGTTAAGTTCAAATTTTATACATTATTTTTTAATCTTGTGGATATCTATTCTAGGAGTGCATGACAATTTATGTTTCATATAGTTTCATGAAAATGATATCTTTTCAATATTTTTGTTGTCACACAAGGTGAAAACTGGAGGATCAAGAAAATTTTCCAATGAAATGCATTTAGATATTGATACTTATAGTAACCCCTACAACTAGGTGAAGTCTCATTCAAGGGATTTATGGGTGGCTATAAGAAGCTAAACAATTATGTATGAAGGATAGAACGATATTGTACTAAAGTTACTTACATTCAACATATTATTATTGTTTTTCAGAAGAAAATGAAGAATACAATGATTCTTGGAAATTGTGCATTAAATATATTATGTGTGTATTTAAAGTAGCAATACCATAATAATAAAAAAAACCATCCAATATTATGCAAATAGACAAAATTGGCCCAAAATAGTTCTTCCTATCATTAGGAACTTTTCATGAAATGCATATCCATTGTAGCTCACTAGTCTAGCGAATCAATTATCATTATAGTGCAAGGATATATATCTTCATCTCAGAATGCACCACATATTTATATCAAAATTATATCAGTTACTTCTTATCCTTTATCTATTTATAGGTTTATATATGAACCCAAACCATTGAAAAATCATGGGCTAGTAAAAATTAATATGGGCTAATAAGAATTACTATGGGCTTGCGAATAAAAATAATCCAAATGTTCCTCCTTATTTCTCACACTTCCGCACATTATCCCTCAGTTTGCATTCCTTCACAAATCCTTCTTGTAGGATGCTCATCTGTGCATATCAAAAAAAAAAAATCCCAGAAACACTGCTCCAACATGCCTCCAACACTAACCTATGGCTCATCCTTGAGTGACTTAGTCCTTTCCTTTTCCAATGAGGTAAGTCTTTCTTTTGTCATTGTGAAAACAATACAAATATTTTCTACACAGTATTCAAATTTTTCTAGAATTATTCTGCTTAATATGTTATGCAACCTCCACTAAAATGTCATTATTCAACATTTCCTCGCATTTCCCACACTTCTTGTTCAACAATGTAATGTGTGGCCCTAATCTCATTCATGACCTTCAATGCTTCATCCTACATTATATGAATCTTATATGCTAATTTTTGTTAATAGAGTTTCATCTAATTAATCTTCCTATTAACATATGCAGTTATTAACATTGCAACTATGTGTTCATTCATTGGCAACATGTTTAGGTTTTCCTTCATCTTTTGTGCCTTCTCCTGCACTTTCTGAATATTCGGCGCCACTTCTTTTACATCTTCACTTTTTAACAACCTTGTCCTAATTTTCATGTCTTCTTCATAGATCTTGCTACACTCTGCATTTAATACTTTAATATGCTCAAAGGTCATTGTCGGTGCATGTTCCTTTGTCCACATGTCTTTTCTCTACTAGTGAAGTGGTTTCCTTTGTTTGCAACACCAACTCCACTACCTTAGCTTTGAGGACTTGAGTGGCCTCATTAATATTTGTTGGATTCCCATCGATTCCTGTATCCACCTCCATTGGGGCATCTAGGAGGTTGTTGTAGACCTCCTCCACTTCCTTCCTCAACTTCTCTTCTCTCTCAACTGCTTGGTCCTTCTCCAATAGTAACTACATATTTAATTCCTTGATGGCGATGTGAGATATTGAAAATTATGTTAAATTTTTCATTGTATTAGTTTCATGGAACTGTATCTCTTGTTTAATACTCAATTGTAGCTAATGAAAGTTGTCTTTTGGTATTTATGATAGGACCAGCTCCACATGTCTTAAACCTTACGTGTGGTATTACATTTATGCACTCAGAAATTCCATTGCCTATCAAAATATATGCAGTTTGTGATGTTCTCTTGATGAAAGCAATGGTTAGGACTATTTTGTTCTTGTTTCAATTATATTAGATGGAATTTGTCCCTATATTTATTCTACCCCTATAATATGTAACATGGACTATATACTAGACTCCAATGGTTATCAAAGTTTTTCCAAGTATTCTTTTATTATTTTCTCTATATGTTGCTATTTTCATGCTACTTTCTCAAGAAACACTTATTTTTCCTCCTTAACTTCGCCCCCAACCTTATCTAGGACCTCAAAACACAAGTGACTAGGTTTGGGTAAGCACTAGTTTTTCTTTTATTCTTGTCATCTTTGCACAAGAGGATTATTCTTATACCATCTTTCGCTACTTCCATTTCTTCTCATTCTTCCTAAGACTCCCCTATGCCATATTCCTTCCCTATCACCTACATAGAGTCACCAAAAAAATTATCTTGCTCTTGCTTCTTGTTTCTTTCAATGTTATCATCCTCATCTGTCTCTTCCATCAAGACTTTCCACCTTTCTTTCCAATTATTAATGATGATAATGAATTCCAATTTTATTGTCCTATAGTGCCTTTAAATCCACTTACCTACAATATCCTTATCTTTTTTAATGCAGATGAAATATAAGGTTCCCTTAAATCATGCAATCCCCTTCTATGCTTCTACAAAATGTGGTGTTATGCACGATATAATTTCTATCATTTTCCTATTTACCTCGTTTTACATATAAAATATTATGTTGAGTTCAATCTACCTTCGTTTATCCGTGGTATGCCATACTCACGCATATGAAGGAACCAAAAACAATTTGTATGCCATGTTTGGAAATATGTTTCCTTCGGTTCCCTCCAAACTACTAAGGCAATCAAAATTAAGAGCCATGCATATTGGAACTTTTCATATTTGTAATGTGCCTCCCAAAAATATATTATAATTTTTTTTAGTAGTAAGATGACTTAGTTCATATAAACCCCTACTACACATTTTATTGCTACTTCTATCTCTTGTTAGCACTTAGTCCTTATGAAATTTTTATAGTAATTTTCATGGCATGAAATTAGATGCAAACCTTATTGCATCATCATTGATGTTGGGTATTACAAAACTGCACATATTGTTATGTGTGGCATATTTCTCCATAACATCTTCAACTAGGACTTTCTTCTTATTTTTATACATGAAACATGGTTTTGGGTTTTCGTCCGTTGTAGGTAACCTTTTGATTCTTGCAGTAAGATTGTTATCTATGGACACCAACTATTCAAACAAGATCTTCACACTTTCATGGAAATAACTAAATAAGTTCTTAGCACATATACTTATGTCAACAATGCAGCCAAAATGTCGTATTTCAAGTAAGTTTAAGATACCTGATTGTTCCATGCCATGTGCCCACTCTTGGCGTTCCAGTTGCAAGTATTTCTTGGTTACAACTTTGGAAAAATTTTGACATCAATAATTTCGTTTCCTGAGTAATTCAGGTTTTCCACTACCTCAAACATGATCCTCTATTGCAAAACTCCTAGTGGAATGAGACATGTCACCATAGGGTACTTAGGATCCTTCTTCGGATGAATTGGTGCTACGCTAGGCTTCTTGGATGGCACATAAAAATAGGTAAGTTGATCTACAATGATCTAGATGGATATGCTATAACCATTGGGTTTTGAGCTTCTCTTATGGTCTCCACAAGGGGTAGAGGTGTTTGTGATACCCTTGCCATGTTTGTCCTAACCTCATTTCTAGGTGAACACACTCCTCTAGAATTGGATTTCATTTTGGTTGGTTTTTGGTTTTGTTATTTATAACTAATATTTTATACATGTTCAACTCTCTCAACGGTTTCTTTTCTCTTCAAATGCCTTAAACACAATGAGCCCATACAACTAAGTCTAAGAAACTTGTCTCTCTTTACCATACTACATGGTTTTTCAGGCATCATAACTCCGAAATATGTCATACATGGACTAATATTCCTCTATAATTAATTCTCCAGATGGATATTGGCTTGGTGCATGCATTGAGGTAGGTCGACATCCTATCAATAGCCAATCCTATGAAATTTGTTGATCTAGAGGGATATTTTCATTGAAGTGAATCCATTAAGCTATTAATCAAGCGACTTTTCAACCTTTACGTAACCTTGTTGTTTAGCCTTTGTGGCTAACAATGATGATTTCCATTTCATTTTTCTTTTTCCCTTCCCTCTTTTCCAATAAGTGTGTAATAGTTTTCTACGTTTTGGTGGAGCTATCCAATTCTACAATGTTATTTGTTCTAACAGCCCTACTATCTCTCGTCCTTGTTCACTCTCTTTAGCAAAAATAATTATTTATCTATATTCATTTTTTCTTTCTAAAATCCAAAAAATTGGTTACTGTATAGAACGTTGACTACTCCAGTAGATTTTCAATTGACTTCCATTGATAAACCTTCAATTGCTTCTCCATTTAGGTTTTCCAACCTAAAATCCCCTACTTTTGTTACATCCTTAATCGCCTATGGATCAAGAAAATGCTTTTCAAACTTTCCTATATGTCTCAAGAATTTTTTTTCATAGAGAAAAACCCAATCACGTGGCTAAAATTTCGCTTTTTATTTACACCTATCATGCTAAGCTTTCTCACAAGCGTTTTGGACACTTTGGTGGAAACATGCAATTTCATTGTCCTCTTCTAATTCTAATAGCTATGATAGTCTCTACTCTATTACACTAGAATTAGTGAAGTGTGCCAATGCAACATTAGAAGTTTTGCTCTAAACGTCATAGGTATTATTTCTTCGTATACGTAAACTAGTATAAAAGATGGTTTCCCTTTCAGTTTCTTACGTGTGGTGCTGTAATCCCATAGAACTAATGAAATTAGTAGATCTCAATCATCTTATTTACATTGCATACAATTGTCATGGTGTTTTCCAAGATCTTGTTGAAGGCCTAAATAGTTCCATTATAGCATAAGGATATTATATATATATATATAATATATATATATAATATATATATATATATATATATATCTATATATATTATAATATATATATATATATTATATATATATATTATATATATCAGGATTTTGTGATCCATATTATGAACGTTTAGAGATCTTTCGATAAAAATCACATAAAGAAACTTTAATTCCACACGTTTTGAACCATCTAGTGTGGTTCATCTTTAGGACAAGATGAAGAACAAAATCATTGCAATTAGATTAAATAGATGAAGGGAGATGTTTTCTAGCCATTACAAAATAAGAACTAGTTTTGACTAAAGAATTAACACTAATTAATAAACAATTTTTAACTAAAATTAAGTAATAAATGGAAATTAGTTGTAAATAAATAATTAGATTAATTTTGTTATGATTATTATTATTTTAATAAAAACAAGGTCAATTGTATAAGGGTCTAACATAATTATTCTAAAAAATAAATTGAAAAAAATAATAAGAAAATAAAATAATAAATAAATAAGCAAACAATAAAATCATAAGGTCAATTTAACTATTCTTAAAACAAATAAAACCTAAAAATAGTAATAAGAAATGATCTAAATAAATAAGTAAATAAGATTTTTATTAACTCAATTTTAATTATTTAAATCCAAAAAATAAAATAATATGGATCGTAAAAAAATTTAAAAATTGAAAAGTAATCAATAAAATAAAGAACACATAAAAATAAATAAAATAGATTAATAACTAAACAATTAAATATTATAAAAATTAGTTCTATCGTTTGAATATTTAAATTTTGACCACATTATTTTTATCTTGTTTGTTTGTTTTTTTGTTTATTGTTTTATTCTCTTAATTATTATTTTATGGTGTTATTGTTTAGAATAATTTAAGTTTGACCTTATTATTATTGACCTTTGTTTTTATTTAAATAATAAAATAAATAAAAATAAAATTTAATTCTTTATTACAACTAATTTCATTGATTACTTAATTTTAATTAAAATATTATTTATTAAATAATGATAATTCTTTAGTCAAAACTAGATGTTATATTCTAATGGCTACAAAATATCTCTCTTCATCTATTTAATCTCGTTTCCATGATCTAGTTTTTCATCTTGTTCTGAAAATGAGGCATACTAGATGGTTCAAAACATGTCGACTTAAAGTTTCTTTTTGTGACTTTTACTGAAATATATCTCAACATTAATAATTGTTTTATTTTAAAAGTGGGTGCCTCAATCACTAATAAGTATTTTTGGACATCTAAACCTTGTAACATATTCTCAAACATAAACCATGTTATTTCAATTATATTTCAATCTTCGACAACATTTTCTTTAGCCCATCTATGCAGGTAGTATGAAACAGTTGTTATATACCACGCCCTTGATCCTTTTGTTGGTGGGTTGATTGCTCCAATTAAGTATACTCCTAGTTATTAATTTCCTATAGTGTCACTTGTGGAAATAAGTGCATTTCATCTCTTCTAGATGGTTTCCAAACTCACATACATACATCATATCTATTACAGAATTCCTTGGCATCCCTATGAAAATTTGGCCACAAAATTCCCACGTACAAGATGTTTTTCCAATGGTTTTTTTCTAATAGTATCAATGGAATTTCATTCTCTAAAACACAATGGAAAAGTATTTCATCTGCACCTAGCTTATAGAGGCAATTTGTAATGAGTTGATAATCAACTCACTTCACTAGCAATTTGTTTCTTTTGTGTAACTCTATAATTTATTTGGGCTACTCCTATGCTAATGAATTGGAAAAATTTTGTGAAATAATGCTAACCCTTGTTTACTGCAAATAAATGTGCATTTGGTATGTTTTCATCAAGGTTTCCTTGATATTCTCCAATCAATATGCACAATAAATGATCTAGTCCTACGTTAAGTTTTCTTGGTTTTATAACTACCTTAAAATCATATTCTAGGAATACTAGAAACCACCTACATGTGCCTCCCTACAACACTAGCTTGTTGACAAGATACCTCAGAGAATAATGTTCAATATAGATCTTGAAGTGTGATCCATGTAGGCGGCATATGAAATTCTTTAGAACATACACCATTTCTAAGCCTTCTCATTTTGTAGTTGTATATTTATTTTTAGGATTTCATAATTTTCTACTAGGAAATAAAATGGGATGATCTATGTCCCCTTCTCCTAGCTCAGTGAGAAATATGCCCAAAGTTATGGATTATGCATACACATGAACGTGAAATTCATTCCCCCAATTTGAAAAACCAAAATCAATGTAAGGATGAATTTCTCCTTTAAGGTGTCCAAATCATCTTAACACTCTTCAACACATTTGAACTTAAATTCCCTCTTCCATGGTCTCTCAAAGGGGCTTGTAATACACAAATATATCCCTATGAATTTCCAATAATAGCCTATATAACTTAAACTTGTTTGATATTGTTGTATTGAGTTAGGCGGGGGTCAATCTAGTACGACAACGATTTTTGTAGGATCAACAAATAGGACTTTCTTACATACCACTTGGCCTAATATAATACAAAATGGGGATAAAATGATACATTTCTTCAATTTTAGTGAAATTTGTAGTTGTATACATCTATCAAGCATTAAGCAGAGAACTTGAACATGCTTCTTCAGCAAGATGAATACTATCCAAACATGTAAGTATACAATAGGAACTTATGGATGAAGTCTCTAAACAATTCTACTACAACTTTGGAGGATACTGCAAGTACATTTTTTGAACTAAAATGAATGATAATATACTAAAAGGATCTACATTTCATTACAAAGGTAGTCGTATGCTTATCTTTTGGTGCAATTATAATCTAATGATAGCCTAAGAATCCATTGGTAAATGAATTAGCCTCCTTTTCTCCTATATTCTCCAATACTCCATCTATCAAGGTAGTGGGAAATTGATCATGTATACATGCATTATTAAGCTTCCTTAGATCTACAAAAATTGTAATTTCTCATGTCTTCTTGTCCTACACTACCTTTGGGCTTATCTATTTGAATTCATCTATTGGTTCAGTGGATCTAGCTTCCAAAATCCTATCTAGCCATTTTTCATTCTCTACTTGTAGACTTAGTTTCGTCTGTATAACCTTTTACTTACAAAATTTGTCCCTAGTTTTAGGAGGATTTTCATCTCTTATAGCTCCCCAATAATCCTCTTGATAACTAAAAATGTAGTTTGGAAGAGGTCTCTGTATTTATGCAATAAACCAATAATATTTCCCACTATTTCCTAATCCCAATCATCTATAATAGCTATGGGCTTCGGCTTACGTTGAATTCCTATATTCACTTTGCATGTCCTAATATGCCTTACATAGTATCCAGATTCTAGATGTGGACCAACTAATGTGCACTTTCACTTTGTTTCTGGTACTTGTAAGTTTATAAGGTCACCTTCTTCTTCACATTCCTTTGAAAGATTGTAACATTCCATGAATTATTTAACTTCCTTGTGTTAGCACCTAAATCTTCCTTAGGCTGAAGGAAGGCAAAATTCAGGGTAACCACAAACCAAGCTCAGTCTGGTAGCTAGCCCTACTATAATAGGAGAGGGCTCTCTCCGAGTCATTCTCAGTGAATAGATAAACGAAATGGCCTGAGATGACTTACAGTGAAATATTTATCTTAGGCTAGTAAGTGAATATGGATACAAGAAGTTTTTTTTATGAATGACTGTGTTTTTGGGATGGTATGTGACCAATGGAATGCGATGAACAGAGAATTTAATACAAAGGCACAGATTACTTCGTGAAGCAAGATAGGCGGAGAGTCCAACAATTTAGTTTGAAACAATGCAGAATGGAGAGATTTCTTAGGAGAGTGAAAAGGGCATTAGTACATGAATCCTTTCCAATAAAAGAAAGAACACTGAACATGAAATTTTCCCACAGGCAGAGCAATAAAATTGAATTCTACCTTATCTAACTTTGAAAATTTCACTGGAAATGAATATGAAATGAACTATGAAGCATAACAAGGTACATATGATACATAAGAGACACATTTTCTACACTCACAACCACATGAATCTCATGAAACAGAGCAGCTGCCTTTCATTAATCCTCTGTAAAAATATACAATGAAGAAACAAAGTTTCTTTCCCACAGTCTCCTAGAAGTTACAAGCCAACCAACCCTTTGCAAATAGTTTTCATACAATATATAGAATGTGCATGAAGAGATAGAACACCCAAGGTTTTGGTAGTTACTCAAATCATTACAAAATGAAGGTGAAGAGCCAAACATCAGCTATAGGTGCAGCGTCGCAAACATGACAAATGACTTGGGTGATTGTTTGCCTTCCTTTGCCACCTGTACAGAAGCCCATCTAGAGTGAAAATAATTTAAATTCCACCTTTGGTTCTGAAAAAGTGAAGTGTATATGACAAGGCCCACATATGAAAAGTCGTGAATCGAAATTTCGTGAAACAGAGGTAAATTGGGCCTTTTTTCCTATATCCGTCGTGCCATTTTCTATATGCGTTGCGCCAATTTGGGGCCAATTGTGAGGCACTTGTAGGAGTCCAAAATGTGCCCAAGTGTGCTTGATGGAAAGCCTGTCCTGTCTAATTTCCAACCCAAGTGGAATTTTTAAATTTGGAGCTCATTTTCCCCTCCAAATCTTCACTCTCCCAAGACTGCTTCCTATGTGTCAAAATAGGGGTAGAGAGGCCATTTCTTGGGTGTTTTTGACATCCTGGAGACTCAAATCATGTCCAAATTTCTTGCTCGAGTGCCAGTAGTCATGTTTTTGCATGTTGAATACAAAAATACAAACCATTTTTCATTTGGAGCTCCCAATCCTACTCGTCTTGCCAGCGCTACACATAGGGAGAAAAAACCTGTGTTTGTGACCAAAAAATTTCCATGTGACCAAAATTGTCCCTAATTTCTTGAAATTCGGGCTGGAGGTTCTCTAAGACGCACTATGCTAGGCCACAGAAGCTTCAGCCAAGATTTGAAGCCGATCTTTCTCTTTTGCCTCTTTTTCCTCTTTTGCTACTCTGCTTAATTTAGCCTTCAAGCTCCTTATCCGGGCCTTTGCGCTCATGTTTCATGCACTGTAATGAAAAGCCATGCTCCTCAGTATGGTTTCTTCTCTGTTGGCCTTATCCAGCAGTCTCTCCAAGTGGATATTGATGCACTCTAGCCATGACTCACAATCATTGTTGATCTCTTGCTCCAAGGTAGTGAGCTCTATCCTTCTTTGTTGGGTAGCTTGTCGATTTTCATGGAGTGACAAGTCTTGGATCTCCGTGTTCTGCTCTTGAATGGTCATCCTAAGTGAGGAATTCTCCACCTCTACATCATCATCCTCAATGAGGATGAAATCGGCCTCCTCTTCACCTGATGGCCCCTCATCATGCACGACCCTCTTGCCCTTGTCCTGTACTTGTGTCGTTGATGCCGGAAGCGAGGCCCCTTCCACCCTGGGTGGAGATCACACTCGCTTTGCTGCTGCAAACAAGTGCCTACTGCCTCTCTGATATGTATCAAAAATTGGCATGGTAGTGGTCTCATGGTGCTCATACTGATGAGAAGGACCACCCATCTCCTGCTCTAGCTCTGATAGTGCCTGTGATGTGCTGAAGAAGTCACGGGAGATGAAGTCCTCCCAAGAAATGCCCTGCAATCCCAACTGATGATCCACCAAAATCTGGATAAGAGCAAAGTGATACACACTTTTAAGATACTGCTGAGGGGTCTTATGCACCATGAAGGTGTTCATTCTCTCTTTGTTCCTTCATATGAATAATCGGAGGTTCATCATCCTCACCCTCGTAATGTGCATGAGCAACCGGATGTGATAGGCATATAGTAGAGAGAACCTCCCCTCACATCTGACGTATTTCATGATCAATTTCATGAGTGGAGCATACTCATATTTCAAGTATATGAAGGGAAAGACTCTTGTGAGCTGACTCAAGAATATGGCCTTGATGTCAGGCTCATAGTGTTGCCTATCCACCTTCTTCTTCTTATGCCATTGTTTTCCCACATTTGGTATGCCTCCTGCCACTGATATAGTTTTGGGTGTCAATGTGAAAGTGACCCCGGCCAAGATAGACTTACCTCCATGTAGATGAAGCACAAATAGATGGGGCAACTCATGATGAACTCTAACATTTTCCACCCTGTGACAAAATTCAAAACATGCTAGGTGCTAGAAACATGACATTGCAAGAGGGCATGCTTGTAATTTAGTGAGGGTAGTGGGCTCATCCCTGACATGTTTTCCACTCTTGCAATGTCTCCTGGGAGCCTGCTCTTCTGAGGATGAGTCACTTTGTGTCTCCATCTCATACTCTGATGAGCGTTTTGAAGCCATGACTGTTGTTTGTACTGTACCTAGGCTACCCTTTGATGATGGTGTGAAGCTGGGTCCCTTTGTGATATCTGTCGCCAAGGGGAACAAGGAAACATGGAGTATTAGGAAGGGAGTAATATGATGGGAATAGGGGTTATAGGGAAAATTTTGTTTAGGGATATGTAGGGGGTTTGGGTATTTGATAGGGGAGGGTTTGGGGTTGTGACAAGGTAGGATCTTGGGGTGTTATGTTGACAAAAGAGTGGGGGCATAGGGGATAGGGTTTTGTAGTATTTTAGGGTAGGGATAATAGGGAAAATGAGAAAAGGGGGGTTAGGGCAAAATGGTAGGTGACAGAAAAATGATGGGTGAAATGGAACCTTGGCACTAACACCACACCTTAGCAACCCTAGCCATCATGGTTTTTGGTGATTTCATGTGGTTGATTTTATGAGTTTCGTTGCATTCAAACATCACCATAAACCACCATATCATTTATAAACTTTGATGAAAAAGTCATGTCATAGAGCCTACCTTTCCATTTGATGGGCTTCACAAAAAACTTGAAGTGATTTGGCACTATTTTAGGCCCTTGATCTGTGTGCGTCGTGCACAAAACCTAGTGCGCCATGCCCTGGGTGTGCACCGCGCCCATTGAAAACTTGAACAAAGGGTCAGATTTGTGTGCGTCGCGCCCTTTGTGTGTGCCGCGCCCCTGAGTATATGCATCACGCTCCTTGAAATTGTCTCCGACTCACTCAAACACGCAGGACGCACACTCAAACCCTTTGTAATGTTTCTCTAAGGCTTGGATTGGCACAATGACTTTGATTTTGATGAAAAATTGTATATTAAGCTCTGGAATTGATGGGTTGAATTTTTGCTTCCTCAAAAACCCATTTTTCTAATGTTATGTTTTGACACTTTCTCACTGACTTTAAATCACACTGATTTTCACTTTCCCTTTGAAATTTTAGCTCAAATGATGAAATTCTCAGCACTCTTTGTAGGGATTGTAAGACAAGACATTTGGCCACGGAAACCATGCTTGCATCTGAAGAAATCAACTGACGACTTTTTTGAAAATTTTATCACAAATGACACTGTTTGACTTTTCTTCAAAACAGAGTTTTGAAGAAGAGTCGAAGTCTATCCACATGACGATGAAACTCTTTGAACCATAACTGTGTAAGGGCCTCACTCTAGCCTACATGGCTTTACTGGACATGTTCGAACACCAAATTTATGAATCCCTAGACCTAAACATCGAAAAATGACTTTTGTCCTTTAAAGGACCAGACCTTGACTCTCATGGACTTTGGTGATTATTGACAAAGGACCTAAGCCAACAGGAGCCAGACATGAGGGGAAATGACTACCATGACCTTCTCCATCTGATTATGGTATGCCCCTAGTAGAATGTAGCTGGGTGAATGGAGTGGGACACCTAAAAATGAAATGCATAAATAGTTTTGATCTCTGACGGAGGACTGACCAGACCGACTCTAACATTGTCTCCAATGGGGGATGGTAGCTCCTTGGAGGTGCTAAGAATAAAAAATCTATGGAAGAGCTAGACGGTGCCTTTGTCCATTGGTCTATGGACTCATCATTTCGATAAATAAGACAGGACTCTGACTCGTTTATGAAACTGAAATGACCAAAAAAAACTGACTCAAATTTGACATCTAAATGACTTTAAAGGCTAACTTGACCAACTCTAACTAAACTGAAGTAAAGTGGTATTTACAGTGATAGTGGAAGTAGTGTTAATAACTCAGAAATCGTACCGTTTGAGCAGCCGACCATTGATCGGCCCTCCTAGACAATCTTCCCCATTCATTTCCTTAAGAAGAAAGGCATTCTGCCCCCGATATGCTGCAATCTTGAAAGGACCTTTCCAGAGGTTCTTGAACTTACCGTGCTTGCCTTTCTTGTCATTCCTTGCATCCCACTTCAGCACTACATCATCCACCTAAAATTTGTCCACCTTCACCTTTCTGTCATAAATTTTCTTGGTTTTCTCCTGCAATTTGGATGTGTTCTTGAAAAATTCTTCTTTGGTCTGCTGCAAGTGGATTATTTGATTCAAACTTCTCTGCATGGGATCTTCTACACTATCAGCCTCTTGAAGAAGTTTGACTACCGGGGCAGTGAGAGAGGTCAGAAATACTGTATCAAGTCCATAAACAAGCTCAAATGGTGAAGTACCAATGGATTTCTTCTAACTGACCCGATCTACCCAGAGTGCATTGACCAACCTCTTATGCCACCTCTTCTTGTTTATTTCCAGCAGCTTCTTGATTATGTTCGACCATTCCGCCAATCCATTGCCTTGTGGATGATAGGCAGTTGAGTGACCCAAAATGATGTGATATTTATGACAAAACTCTACCATCCTTTTTGATTTGAAAGCTGTTGCGTTATAAATGATTAGCTTATTCAGGAAACCAAAGCGAGACAAGTTTTTATTGTCAAGGAATGAAATGATTATCGCATCTATAGCTTGTCTGGTGGGAGTTGCCTTGATCCATTTCGTGAAATAATCTATTGCTTTGAGGATCCATCTATGATATCCGGAAGAAGCAAGATGAATCTCACCAATGAAATCCAATCCCCATTGCTGGAAAGGGGCACTCACCTCTATGGGCTTGAGTGGTAGAGGCTGTAGCTTCTGCTTCCCTTCAAAAATTTGACACTTATGACAGTTCTTGACCATCTTATATACTTCAGAAAACAATCTCGGTCAATACTACCCTACTCTCAGAATTTTGTTTGTTGTTGATTTCCAAAAACATTGTCCACCATAGTCTCCTTGGTCGCAGTCCTCCATGACCTTCTTTGCTTCCTTTTCCACCAAAAAATTTAACAAAACACCACCGGGATCTTTCCAATACAGTGGATAATTTAGAGTGAAAAACTTGGCGGCCTTCAACTTCAGTGTTCTTGCTTTGTTTCTAGTCATGCCGAGTGGTGGTGACAAATTTTTAAGCACATATATGATGTCTGAATACCATGGAGAAAGAGCAAACATTTCAGATACCTGAATTGATGATCCTTCCTCATCCTCATCGGACAAGGTAGCGATCAAATTTATGCCCAAGACATGCAAGTTTGATTCAGCCATTAACTTCGCCAATCCCTATCCTATCACCAGCTTAGTGGGCTTTATTTCCACATCATATTCCAGAAAGGCTGCAATCCACTTGCCTCTTCTTCCTTTCGGATCGATCTGCACTAAAATATCTTTGACAACAGCATTAAGAACATAGACCAAAATGTGAGAATGTAGAATATATACCCAGAAATCTTTCAATGCTTTCACAAGTGCAAGGGCCTACTTCTCAATGATGTTTTACTTTAAGGCTACATCTCTTATAGCTCTAGTGAACAATGCCATGGGTCTTTCATGATCCTCTCTTTTCTGCAATAACACCACTGCCATAGTATGCTCTGAAGCGAATGAAAACAATCTGAAATCTTGAGTGTAGTCTGGGCTGACTACAACTGGAGCTGAGGAAAGAGCCAATTTGACCAAATTGAAAGATTTTATAGCCTCCTCCATCCATTTCACTTGGCTATATTTCTTAAGCATGTTCGTCGTCTCTCTTAGGTGCTCAACAAGATTAGGTACAAAGTGACGTAGAAAATTCATCTTACCATTGAACGATTGTATCTCTTTTTTATTTCGGGGCAGATTGATTTGCTGAATTGCTTGCGCATGTGCTGGGTCAATACGAATGCCATCTTTTGAGATAATGTTCCCGAGTAGTTTGCCTTCCTCCATGGTGAACAAGATCTTCTTTGGATTCAGTGACAAGCCATATTTTCTGCACTTTTGGAAGACAGTTTTAAGATGGTACATGTGCTCTTCATCAAATTTGGAAAACATCATCAAATCATCCAGATACACCACTAAGGAGACATCCTTCTCATTTGCAAAAGCCAAGTCCATTGCCCGCTGAAATGTGGCACCTGCATTCTTCAAAATGAAAGGCATTTTAGAATAATGAAAGGTTCCCCATGGAGTGGTGAATGCTATCTTGTCTCGGTCATCTTCATGGACAAAAACTTGGTTATATCCGAAATAACCATCAAGTAGTGACATATGAGATGCTACCACTACTCACTGAAGTATATGGTCCATTTCGGGCAGTGGATAGTTGTCCTTCAATGAAACTTTGTTGAGATTTCTGAAATCAATGCATAAGCAAATCTCACCTATCTTCTTCCGTACGAGCACCAAGTTAGAGATCCAATCCAAAAATCTGATTGGCACAATGATCCCTGATTTTTACAACCTGTTGATCTCCTTTTCAATAGATGGCAGAAACTTTGGATTTAGCCTTCTGAACTTCTGTCTGAATGGTTTTTGATTGGGCTTGATGGGTATAGTGTGCTGAATTATATTAGTATCATATGTCTTTAAGTCGAAATAGTCCCAAGCAAACACATCTGCAAATGAAGACATCAAACTGATATATTTGTCCTTGATCTTTGGTGGCAATGCTTTGGACAATTTTACTAATTTAGGATTATTAGATGTTCCAATGTTGACCTCTTCCACACCCTTCTTTGTTGGCTGCAATGTTGGCTTGTGGGCTACATCATCTTGATCAAAGAGTTCTTCTAGAGGTATCAAGCCTTTGGGAATAATGTTATCCTGCAGCTGCAATACATCCATTTCATTGATCTGCACCTCATCTGTACCATTACCTTTATCATCGTCATTTTCTTCATCAATTGAGGTCTCTTTGAACTTACCTTTGTTTTGCAGAAAATCATCAATCTCCTCATCATCTTCAAACACTTGCCAATATCTCTGATTGTCTGGAACGGTTGGACAATGCTTGGCATGGATTTCGAATTTATTGCTGGAGTTCATTGGGATATTCAAACTACTTGCTACCTTTGCAAGAGCATCAGCAATACTATTTTGTATACAAGGCACACATGTCAAGGTGTATTCTGAAAATAATTTTAAAATGTCTACAACTGCATTACTGTAAGCCCACATCCTAGGATGCTTTGCTTGATATTCACCTCTGACCTGCTTGATAACCAATTCAGAGTCGCCATATTCTGAAATCCTCTTGGCATTCAGCTTTCTTAGAATCTTTAGGCCAGCAATCAGAGCTTCATACTTCACTTCATTATTTGAACACTCAAAATCCAACTTTTAAGAGCATACTCGCACGTTACTAGGGACTTTGTTTGGGGCAGAGAAAATACTGCGTACCCAAATTCCAATTCCAACACCATCATTTCCCATTGCTCCATCGAAATCCACGATCCACAAACCTTCTTCCTCCTATTTTAAGTGTTGGAAATATGTTTGTTGTGCCTTGTCTGCTTGTTGTCCATTATTTCCGGCTGATTGCCCAACGATATTATGTTGTTCTTGTCCTTCTTTCTTTAAAATTTCTCTGAAATTTTCTGTTATTTCTAGAATATTATCTCCCTCTACTAACTGACTATCTATATGATTGAAACTATTTGAATACAAAACAAAAGACTCTAAATCTGTATGTACATAGTTAATTGGATGATTTATTGGTTTCTCGTTGCTTGTGATCATGTATTTCATTTTTTGTTCCTGATACAATTTCGCCATTTGTCCAAACACTGGAATCTTTGCATAGGAGAAATCTAGCTGTAGTGTCCCCTTAAATTTTTCTACCCAAGACCTGGAAAGAAGCATGCTAAAGCTGGGAGGAATATCTGCTACAACAACATCATCAAAACATTCTTCATTGGGAGCTGATCCAAACTCACAACCAAGTCTTTGATGAGACCTATACATCTTACTCTGCTGGAATGAAATGAATAGAGATCATGATATTATCGGGTGATGTCCAGACCAAACTTATCCATGATCGCCTTGGGCATGAGATTGTGAGAAGCTCCGGAATCGAACATGGTGTTATGTAATACAAAATCATGCAATCTTAAACTGATATAAAATGGTGGCACATCACTATCAGGAGACTCACCATTTGATGTTGGCCCAAAAATCATTTCAGGTTGATCATCTTCGATAGTCACCATGTCAGACATTGGGTCCAAATTCAACATTTTAGATACTTGTCCTCTATAGTTGTTGTTCTTCATTATTTCAGTCAAGGGGATGGATACCTTTAATTTAGAAATATCATTTTCCAAATTAAAAGCGGGAATCTTTTCTACCTCTTTGACTGGGATTTATTCCCTTTCCTTTTCTTTCGATGCAACTTGCTGATGTTATTGTTCTGCTGATGTTGATTTGCTACTATCTGGATCAACCACCTCCTTTCCTTTCCTTTGTGCAACTACTGAATCATTCTTTGATACTTCAACATCCTTCTTTTTCTAAATTGGTCTGACTAGCACATCTCTGTTTCTAAGTGAATATCGCTGTTGTTGGGCGGAGAAAGCATTCATATAGCCTCTTTTGTATTCATCAGATTCTTCCTCCAAGAGGGTGTCATTTGCTAGAACGAAATCTAGGTCTTTGTGTACAGCTGAACTTTCTGCATGCTCTTCATCCTAAGTGAGATAAATAGGCAAATCATCAGGAGTAAAGAGGTGATTTTCTTCACCTATTACATTCCCGTCCTCATCTGATTCTAGTCCATGCATAAAATTTTCCTGGAAAGGTGTCTGTACTGGCCGTTGTGCAGTCTACTCTTAGGCTCGTTGATCTCTATGTCCTATTCTATATTGTGGTTGTTGCTACCCACGAAAGTTAGGATTTCTAACTTGTGGCTCTAGTTTGTCAAGTTTCACTCTTTCAAGCATTTGCTCTACCTTCCAAAGTAGCTAATCTACTGAGGAAGATTCTTCCTTTGTAGTGACCTTCTTCTTTGCCTTTGCTCTAGCTCTATTGGTCAGCAGATTTGCTTCAACATTGACCGCTATCTTCTGCATGTCTTCCATTGTGGCCGGTTCTCTTTCTCTCAATTGATAAGCCATGTCAGCATCAAAACCATCCGGGAACTTCACCATGGCTAGTCCCACAGGTGGCCTTAGATGATTTGGAATTTTGTTATAAACTGAATTGAATCTAATGCAATAATCTTGGACTGACACACCAACATTTCTTTTGATTTTCTCATATTCGGCCAGAATTTGAAGAGGATCCTTTTTCACTTCCCAGCGGTTTAAAAATTGTCTTTGTAGGTCAGCCAAGGTAGCGATACGTGTATTCGGCAAACCTCTGAACCATTTCCTCACTTCACCTTCAAATGTTTGTACAAAGAGTATCATTGCCACATTCTCCGCATCGATCTCATGAAGTTCATAGAAGTCTATCATTCTATCCACATGTTGTTGAGCAGTAATGCCATTAGGGGTGCAATAAAAAAATGAGATTTTGATTTCTTAATTAGCGGGCATATCATCTAATACTTGAGGCAATACAAGAGGTGCAAAACGGGTAGCCATCACTCTTGGCGGATTTGTCCTCAGAGGTGTTGGAGGAGTGTGTACAATTTGTAAGGGGCTAGCAATTGGAGTTTGAAGTTGAGCTACTGTGTAGTTATCAATCAACTGGTTAGCCATTTCCATCTCCAAGTCTACAAGAAATTGTGGATTGTGGACAGTAGAATCAACCGCCCTTTCAGATTTGGTTTCGAACAATGATAATTCAAACTACTCATCAAACTCTAGGTCTTCAATATACTAAAAAATGTTTGGGTATGAATGGGATTTGAACACGGGTGATATAGAGGTTTCTTGACAATGAATTCTTGAAATCAAATTGAGATTTTCGTAGATGTGCAGAGGGTCGAGATCTGGATTAGCTCTGTTGTATCTTCTAGAAGCCAGCATGCTATTGAGAAAAATCAAAGGACACAACCAACTTTACTCAACCTATCAAATCCTAAACTTATCATCCATAAGCTTAGAATTATTAAGAAGCAAGGAGATTGATTTCCGTCCCCAGTGGATTTGCCGCTATGTTAGCACCTAAATCTACCTTAGGCTAAAGGAAAGAAAAATTTAGGGTAACCACAAACCAAGCTCTGTCTGGTAGCTAGCCCTACCAGAACAGGTGAGGGCTCTCTCCGAGTCACTCTCAGTGAATAGATAAATGAAATGGCCTGAGATGACTTACAGTGAAATATTTATTTTAGGCTAGTAAGTGAATATGGATACAAGAAGTGATTTTTATGAATGACTGTGTTTCTAGGATGGTATGGGACCAATGGACCGCAATGAACAGAGAATTTAATACAAAGGCACAGATTACTTCGTGAGGCAAGGTAGGCGGAGAGTCCAACAATTTAGTTTGAAACAACGTGGAATGGAAAGATTACTTAGGAGAGTGAAAAGGGCATTAGTACATGAATCCTTTCCAATAGAAGAAAGAACACTGAACATGAAATTTTCCCATAGGCAGAGCAATAAAAGTGAATTCTACCTTATCTAACTTAGAAAATTTCACTGGAAATGAATATGAAATGAACTATGAAACATAAAAAGATACATATGAAGCATAAGAGACACATTTGCTACACTCACAACCACATGAATCTCATGAAACAGAACCGCTGCCTTTCATTAATCCTCTATCAAAATATATAATGAAGAAACAAGCCAACCAGCCCTTTGCAAATAGTTTGCATACAATATATAGAATGTGCCATGAAGAGATAGAATGCCCAAGGGTTGGGGAGTTACTCGAATCATTACAAAATTAAGGTGGAGAGTCAAACATCAGCTACAGGTGCAGCGTCACAAACATGACGAATGGCTTGGGTGACTGTATTCCTTCCTTTGTCACTTGGATAGAAGCCCATCTAGAATGAAAATACTTTAAATGCCACATCTGGTGCCAAAAAAGTGAAGTGTAGATGAGAGGGCCCACTTATGAAAAGTCACAAATTGAAGTTTCACGAAACAGAGGTAAATTGGGCCTTTTTTCCTATATCTTCCACGCCATTTTCTATATGCGCCATGCCACTTTGGGTCCAATTTTGAGGCACTTGTAGGAGTCTAAAATGTGTACAAGTGTACTCGTCGGAAAGCTTGTCCTGTCTACTTTCCAACCCAAGTTTAATTTTTAAATTTGGAGTTCATTTACCCCTCCAAATATTCATTCTCCCAAGACTGATTCGTGTGTCTCAAAATAGGGGCAGAGAGGCCATCTTTTGGGTATTTTTGACCTCGTTGAGACTCAAATCATGTCCAAATTTCTTGCCTGAATGTCAGTAGTGGTGATTTTTCATGATGAATCAAAAAATGCAATCCATTTCTCATTTGGAGCTCCCAATCCTACGCGTCGCGCCAGTGGCACGACGCACAGGGAGAAAAAACCTGCGTTTGTGACCAAAAAATTTCCATGTGACCAAAATTGCCCACATTTCTTGAAATTTGAGCTGGAGGTTCTTTGGTAGGCACTATGTTGGGCCACAAAAGCTTCAACCAAGATTCAAAGCCGATATTTCTCTTTTGCCTCTTTTGCCTCTTTTGCTGCCTTGCTCAATTTAGCCTTCAGGCTCCTTATCCGAGCCTTTGCACTCATGTTCTATGCCCTGTAATGACAAGCCATCCTCCTCAGTATGGTTTTGTCTCTGTTTTCCTTCTCCAACAGTCTCTCCAGGTGGATATTGATCCACTCTAGCCATGACTCACGATCATTGTTGATCTCTTGCTCCAAGGTAGTGTGCTCGATCCTTCTCTGCTGGGGAGCTTGTCTATTTTCATGAATGCTTTGCAGCTCCATGGTCACATGCTCATCCTCAAGCTACTTGTTCCTCTACTCCAGATACTTGATGATCCATCTGGCCCTCTCCACATTGAGTGACAAGTCTTGGATCTCCGTGTTCTGCTCCTGAATGGTCATCCTAAGTCGGGCATTCTCCACCTCTATATCACCATCCTAAATGAGGATGAAATTGGCCTCCTGTTCACCTGATGGCCCCTCATCATGCACGAGCCTCTTGCCCTTGTCCTATACTTGTGTCGTTGATGCCAGATGCGAGGCCCCTTCCACCTTGGGTGGAGATAACACTCGCTTTGTTGTTGTAAACAAGTGCCTACTACCTCTCTCATATGTAACAAAAATTGGCATGGTAGTGGTCTCATGATGCTCATACTAATGAGAAGGAACACCCATCTCCTACTCTGGCTCTGATAGTACCTGTGATGTGCTGAAGAAGTCAAGGGAGATGAAGTCCTCCCAAGCAATGCCCTGCAATCCCAACTGATGATCCACCAAAATCTGGATAAGATCAAAGTGATACACACTGTTAAGCTGCTGCTGAGGGGTCTTATGCAACATGAAGGTGTTCATCCTATCTATGTTCCTGCATATGAAAAATGGGAGGTTCATCATCCTTACCCTGACAAAGTGCATGAGCAACCCTATGTGATAGGCATATAGTCGAGAGAACCTCCCCTCATAGCTGACGTATTTCAAGTATCTAAAGGGAAAGACTCTCGTGAGGTAACTCAAGAATCTGGCCTTGATGTAAGGCTCATAGTGTTGCCTATCCACCTTCTTCTTCTTATGCCACTGTTCTCCAACATTTGGTATTCCTGTTGCCACTGATATAGTTTCGGGTGTTAATGTGAAAGTGACCCTGACCAAGATAAACTGACCTCCATGTAGATGAAGCACAAGTAGACAGGCCAACTCATGATGAAGTCTAACATTTGACACCCTTTGACAAAATTCAAAACATGCTAGGTGCTGGAAACATGACAAGGCAATAGGGTATGCTTGTAATTCAATGAGGGTAGCGGGCCCATCCTTGACATGTTTGACACTCTTGTGATGTCTCCTGGGAGCCTGCTCTTCTGAGGATGAGTCACTTTATGTCCCCATCTCATACTCTGATGAAGGTTGTGAAGCCGTGACTACTGTGTGTACTGTACCTAGGCTACCCTTTGATGATGGTGTGAAGCTGGGTGCCTTTGTGGTGTCTGTCACCAAGGGGAACAATGAAATAGGGAGTATTAGGAAGGGAGTAATATGATGGGAATAGGGGTCATAGGGAGAAGTTTTTTTAGGGATATGTAGGGTGTTTGGGTATTTGATAGGGGAGGGTTTGGGGTTGTGACAAGGTAGGATCTTGGGGTGTTATGTTGACAAAATAGTGGGGGGATAGGGGATAGGGTTTGGTAGTATTTTAGGGTATGGATAATAGGAAAAATGAGAAAAGGAGGGTTAGGGAAGAATGGTAGGTGAGGGAAAAATGATGGGTGAAATGGAACCTTGGCACTAACACCACACCTTAGCAATCTTAGCCATCATGGTTTTTGGTGATTTCTTGTGGTTAATTTTATGAGTTTGGTGTTGGAAATAATACTGGGAGGGGGGCGAATCAGTATTATCATGTCAATTATTCCTTTTCCAAAAATGAATTGTATACACTACTTCAATTAGTTAAACCCGCGTATATACGAAACTATGCAGAAGGAAACCCGCATATAAAAAGCAAACTTTTAATTTACTTTATCTTTCTGATGATGATTGTTAGTCTGTGATGCATAATCAAATAACCAGTAACTAGAGATAGTAAAACAGAGTAAAAATACAATCACACACAAGAGCACAAGATATAAGGTGGAAACCCAATGTGGGTGAAAACCACCTACTGCAATTCGTCTCTATATATCTTTAATTATAAACTTCTTTTCCAATGTACTGGTGCAGTCATTTACTAGTATGCAAGCTGCAACTTGCAAAGGGCTACAACCCTCTCTCGTTCTCCACCTTCTCCTAGAAGGGACCTGCAACCCCCTCTAGCTCTTATACTAGCCAAGATACTAGTACGTAGATGCTAGCCTACAGAAGGCTACAACCTTCTCTTTCTTCCAGGGACCATGTTTCATAAATTTTCAGACTAGATCCATGAACATCAATCAATCATCAAGAATTTCTCCATCATACAATCTCCTTTTCACCAATTAGATCTGAATCAAGTATATACTTCTTTGATAGTTTTACCCAATACACAATACCGGAAACCACACACCAGAAAACAGAACCCAGAACACAACATCAATAGACAGAAGCAGCTAGATCGCAACTTAGAGTATATAAGCTATTTCAACAGCCTGAAACTAGCGTGCATACGCTTCTGTGTATGGAACAACCTATGTATACACTTCTTTACTTCACAAAACTTGCGTGTATACATGCCTTCGCTTCACTGAATCTGCGTACAGATCTATAAAGGATAATTCACTCTTTCAAATGTTCAATCATTACTTAACCCAGATTATCAGACTTGTAGATCAAGAAAGCACCACATCTAGCAGATCAAAATCATACAAAGATACTATCATTCAAGATTGAAGATTATGACCCATCAATATAACTTATCCTTCTTTTTGCGCTAAGGTTCCTCCTTCATTCAGATCCAGATCTGCATCATAACCCAATTACCAATATACAAGCTCTAGCACTTTATCAGATCTTCAATAATAATTCAGATCATCATCTGCCACATGATCTCCTTCCTCTTTTATAGTCTTAGGCCTTCCTCAATACCATGATCCAAAACCATAACATTTCAATACCATGAACCCAAAACTAGGGATCAACACATCTGACGAGACGCCATGGTCCAAAACATAGGTTCAAATCCCGAGAACTAACTACCATGGAACAAAATTATGATCCCCAACATATACGCGCTTTTGTAATGTATAACCCACGTGTATACGCTTCTTCGTCTAGATGAACTTGCGTATATGACTTTTCTGGATGCTTGAACTGAGATCTATCACCAAGTTGAGTTGCCATCAAGGACAACACCAAGGCCATAGCATCAAACCTATGCCATAATGCCAAAAATCTCCCCCTTTGGACTTGATGGCAACACCAAGATCCTCTTTCATTCTCCCCCTTTGTCATCAAGGGCAAAGGGTTGTGCCCCCCCTGAGTACATGCTAAAATCTCTGCCCTACTGTGCTGACCATGCTCCCCCTGACTGTAGGCAAGATCTGCAAACGATGCTCTCCCAGATGAACCATGACCTATACATCATAAAAGACCTTCCTATCACCAAAAGACTCAATACATACATCCTTCATTCAACCATGTGGGGATCATCCACCCAACCAAATGGGGGAACATCAGAAAATTGCATAAGACAACGATGTACATTACATCTTCATCCCAGGCATAGTGGGGAAACTTATATAGGTCATTACATGACCTTGACACCATAGAAGAGATATCACACAAAAGAGATACATGACATAGAGACGAAGTATCTAGAATAAGACTTATGAAAGTCCCCAACAACTGATAGTAGCAACAACTACCAATCACCATTCATATCATCAACTAATATTTCCTTATGTTCTCCCTCTACCTCTGTTTCACCAACAACAGCTGTGAATTAGAACCAAAAGCTTCTAAGATAATGCCAAAAATACATTAAGAAGATTATCTTCTCCCCCTGAACCTGTGCCGAATGGTCTCTGTCAGACCCATATCACACAATTTTCAAACAGACTCTATTACTTCTGATATCCATCAAGCCTCCATATACGCGACTTTCTCCGCACCAACCGGCGTATGTATGCAAATTTGCCACATAAAACTCGTGTACACCCATTTTTCTCTGAAACTGACAAGATTTAACAAAAATATGATACATCAACTACTCCAAGCTTCTGTCTGAGATATTCAAAAGTTTCCCTAGGCAGTGGTTTGGTGAGAATATTAGCAACTTGTTCCTTAGAAGGAACATACTCCAATTTGACCTTTTGTTCCAACACTTGTTCCCGGAGAAAATGATATTTGATCGGTATATGCTTTGTCTTCGAATGCATGACTGGATTCTTTGAAATGCTGATTGCACTTGTGTTATCACATAAGATGGAGACAGGTGGAGTACAATCGATTTGAAAATCCTGCAAGGTCTGCATCATCCAAAGGAGTTGAGTTCAGCAAGATGCGGCAGCCACATATTCTGCTTCAGCTTTAGATAAGGCAATCGAACTCTATTTCTTACTGAACCAAGACACTAACTAGAACCCATAAAGAATGCACCACCACTTGTGCTCTTGCTGTCATCAATGCTTCTAGCCCAATCTGCATTTGTATAAGCATGAAGTGTGAGATCTGTATCTCTAGGATACCATAAGCCATAGTTTTGAGTTCCTTGAAGGTACTTAAACATTCTCTTCACTGCCTGAAGATGAGTTTCCTTTGGGTTTGCTTAAAATATTCCAACTATTCCTACTGCATGCATGATGTCTGGTCGAGTACCTGTCAAATAAAGTAGACTTCCAATCAGAGACCTGTAGGTTGGTTGATGCACTGCTGCTGATTCATCATTTGCACTGAGGCTGCATCCTGTGACCATGGGGGTACATACTAGTTTTGCATCTTCCATGCCATATTTCTTTAAGATCTATTTGAGATACTTGGTTTGAGACAAGAAGATCCCGCCTTCGTTTTGTTGGATTTGTAATCCAAGAAAGTATGTCAGTTCACCAAGCAAAGACATTTCAAATTCTTTCTGCATCACCAAGGCAAAGCTTTGACTCATAGCTTCTTTGTTGCTGCCAAAGATGATGTCATCTACATACACTACAAGTATTAGCAATTTTTCATTTTCAATTTATATATAAAGATTCTTATCTGCTGATCCTTTTGAAAAACCCTGTTGATGAAGATATTTGTCCAACTGGTAGTACCAAGCCCTTGGAGCCTGTTTAAGACCATAGAGAGCCTTTTTTAGTCTGCATACAAGATTTGGATCATTCCCAAGGATGAAACCATCTGGTTGCTCAATGTACACTTCTTCTTCTAAGTCCCCATTCAGAAAGGATTTCACGTCCATTTGGAAAACTTTGAACTTTTGAAAGCTTGAGAGAGCAAGGAACATTCGGATGGCCTTAAGTCTAGCAATAGGAGCAAATGTTTCTTGAAAGTATATTCCTTCTTGTTGAGCATAACCTTTACAAACAAGTCTAGCCTTGTTTCTAATAACATCCCCATTTTCATTCAACTTGTTCTTGAAGATCCATTTCGTCCCTATGATGTTCTTATCTTTTGGTCTAGGAACCAACTCCCAACTATTACTCTTTTCAATCTACTCAAGTTCTTCATCCATTGCCTTCACCCAACATTCATCTTTGCATGCCTCTTTTACATTTTGTGGTTTAGTCGAGGAGAGAAATGCCAAATATCTTGAGGCTTCTGCAATTGTTCTTCTTGTTTGAACACCTGCCTCCTTTTGCCCCAAAATTTGTGATTCTGGATGATTCTTTTAAACATACTTGGAAGGATTCTTCTCTTCTATCCTTATTTGTTCCTCTGGCTCCTCATGGGTTTCTTCTTCATAGGTTTCTTCTTCATCATCAATCTGATTTGGAGAGTAGTCTTCATCCTCTTCGATATCTTCATGTTTTACTTGCCTAGGGATGTATCCTTTTTCATCAACCACTACGTCAATGTTGTTAACAATTATTCCAAGTATTTTATTATAACACTTATATGCTTTGTTGTAGGGAGAATAACCAAGGGGAATGCCTTCATCAGCTCTAGGTTCAAGTTTTCCAAGCTGTTCATCAGTATTCTTAATATAGCATTTGCTCCCAAAAATTTTGAAATGCTTTACCGAAGGAGTCTCACCATATGAGAGCTCATGTGAAGTTTGAGTGTTGTTCACTCAGACATTCGTTTTGTTGAGAATAACAACTGCAGCATATGCAGCTTCACCCTAGAAGGTTCGGGAGTTCCAGACTCATCAAGCATAGCAAGCGCCATTTGTTGGACTGTTCTATTCATCCTTTTCACCACTCCATTTTGCTGAGGAGTCCTAGCTATAGAGAATTCCCTTCTTATTCCATGTTCTTCAGAAAAATCGAAAAATTCATTTGAGGTAAACTCCCCACCTCTGTTGGACCCGAGGCATTTAATTTTGTAATCTGATTCATTTTCAACCAAGGCTTTGAAAGATTGGAATTTTTTGAACGCTTCGTCCTTGTGCTTCATAAGTCCTAACTAAACCATCCTGGAGAAATCGTCAATGAATAAATAAAGTATTCTTCTCCTCGAGGTGACCTTGTCCTAAATGGACCACATACATCTATATGGACTTGCTCAAGAGGCCTGCTGGCTGATCATTCCTTCTCAGGGAAGTTATTTCTGGTTTGCTTCCCAAACTGACATGATTTGCATATGGTGTTCTCTAGAATTTTGATGCCTGGAAGACCACGAACTTCCTGGTATTTGCATGCTTTCCTTATTTGTGAAAAGCTTAGATGCCCGAACCTCCGGTGCCATAACCAGTGTTCATCATTCTTGCTCAAATAACATTGTTGTTCTCCTTTTTCAAATATGTATAGATTATTTGGAGTTCTTTTTCCTTTGATAACTATTTTTCCTGTATCAAGATCACGAACACTACACCCATCTGATCAAAATATCACCTCGGTTCCATTATCACACATCTAACTGACAGTCAATAGATTATGCTTCAAGCCATCAACATATAAAACGTTTCCAGCTTTGACCTTTTCTTTCAACTGAGCAACGCCTTTTCCTTTTATGGCTGCAGGGGTATCATTTCCAAAAGAAACTTTCTTTCCCTTTTCTAAAGCAGTATATGATTCAAGTTTTTCTTTATCACCTGTCATATGCTTTGAACATCTACTGTCGATGTACCATTGATTTTCCTGTCCCCCT
>APFE031166097.1:61316-100502 GCA_000404065.3 Pinus taeda | reverse complement strand
TATATTTAGAGAAGGATTGCTCTTACTTGTTCTGTTTGTCACTAGAGAGTCTTAGACTCCTAGGGAGGTTAGTTTTGTCCGCAAAAATAACTCTTTCCGCATGACAAAAAGCCTCAATTTCCCTGAGGAGAGAGGGGGGAACCCGGGTGTTAATGAGAGCAGTTACAATTCTCCAGGCCAGGAGTGATTGGAAAAGCTTGGGCCAGAGAAGTCCGTGTTTACTCTATTCAAAATGATTTTGACTTATAAGGATTTTTCACTGGCTTGTGTTTTAGGTAATAGAAAAAGCAGAGTGCAGAGAATTTTGGAATCTCAGAACTCACACCGTGCTTCAACCTAAGAACATGTGTGCCGTCCAGAAAAGGTGGAATTAAGTGGAAGGAGAAAGAGATGGTGAAGCAAAATAACGAAGCGGGAAAGAGAGGAAATAGAGGAATGTGCAAGTCAGGAAAAAAGACGAAAGGGTTGGAAGAAACATCCAATAGAGGACCAAGTAAAAGAGGAAGGAAGACCAGGAAAGAGAGTATGCAGAACCTGCTAAATGCATACGTGGTAGGAACACCGCCGGAGGTGAAAGAAATAATATCTGAATGCGAGAGGGAGCTAAATGATAGTATAGCAAATCAAGAGATCGAGGTAGAGGAATGTGAAACTATGGTTAAAGACCCCGTGAATACCAGAGGACATCAAACGCTTTTCCAATAAACAATTTAATAGTACTGAGTCATGATGAATATCCTGGGTCAAGCAATGACAACATATAATGAATGAGAGGAATGAGAGGATGTAAGACCAATTGAGCCTAGAATGAAGGATCTACATAGGGAGATCCAATCTATCCAGATGCAATTGTACCAAAATGACCTCATGGTAAACAAGATTGAAGAGAGCATCTAGGACATGAAGAGAAGCAAAATCCTGGGCTCCAATGCGAAAGCCCCAGCCCTGGTGGACTCATCAGATGAATGAAGCAGGTCTTCAAGTAGAATTTTGTTTAAATGTCAGTTAGCATTTACTGTTTTAATATGAATATTATAGTAGATAAAACTTTCAAAGTAGCATGGATGGTCATGAAAACTCTTTTTAAATTTTGGACAGACAGGTGGCTAACAGACCTAGTTTCCTGCGGCAGGTTGAGGCCACCTACCATTTTTGTTAAAAATATACTTATTTGTAGAAAATATTAATAGAAAGAGGAACTACTAAGCTTACAAAAAAAAAGGTATGTTGATTTATACATTCATTTTTATTCATATGTATACTATTTTTATTTTATAACTTATACATATATTTGTTTATTTTATTAAAGACGAGGAAGGATGCAAATGGAGCACCAGATAGTTTCAGAACCTTTATTAAAAAAATTAAGATCGAAATACTAAAGAAGCAACGTCTTAGGAATGTTGAACTTGATCCAACTCTTATTCATTTCATTTGGAATGGGCTTGAAACTATTCAATATCAAGTAATACAAGGTGACTGTGAAGACATTGCTAAACTCATATTATTCCCTAGTTATTGCAGATATTCTCCATGGTTTCAATATCCCAAACATTGACTATGATAGTGACCCTTATACTCATCAAGCTTTTAGTAAAGTGGTTGCAGGATTTGTAGAAGTCACATCATCACCATTATGGAGATTTGTGACAATTCATTCAAACACATAATTGGCAATGTTATTATCCAGCTTCAAGGGGAAAATAAACTCAAGGATGCAACTTACATGGTAAGACGTTGAAAATGTATGTATGATTAATGTTAAAAAATTCATTTATGTACAAGTTAATTGAACTTTTACTATTTCATGTTACAGGCAAAAGTCAAATCTTCTTAACCGTGAAGATCAACCAATTATAAATGATTATGAGTTCATCCATATTGATAGTTGGGCAAAAGATGATAGCTATATGTCTATTCTTTTTAATCGGGTAGATGGAAAGAGTCGTAGCAAAGTACTGGTTTATGATGTTGTTGTGAAAAAACTAATATATGAAGATAAAGAAGCAAAAGGAGAGATATTTAACATCTATCAAAAACCACAGTGATTGATTAACTACCTTATAGACCTATGTTCAAATGAAGGAGATTGGGTTCTAGACTTATTTTCTGGCTCAGGTAAGTTTTATTATATAGGATTGAATTCAATATCATCTTTCTTAATTTATATGTCATTATACTATTTTACTTCATTATTTCTTTTGTGCTTGATAATCAGGTACAACACTAGCATGTTGCCTACAAAAAGGAAGAAATTACATTGCCATTGAAAAAGATCTAGTACAATGCAAATTTATTCAACAAATATTTAATGCTCTTCAATTTCTTCCAGATGCAATGCAAGAAATTGGGTTGAAGAAACGAGATTTTAGTGAATCACGTGTGGTAAAAAAAGGCAAAGGAACCTTAACCACCATTACATGGAATGATTGGAAAGGCATGCATTGGGAGATTCACAGACATCAAAGATCCATTAGAAGAGGAAAATGAGCAAAATGAAGCAGAAAATATTGTGGAAGAAGCCAATGATGAAATTGTAGATGATGAAGAATTTGGATTACATGATATTGTTGATTAAATTTAAGTCATACTTGGAAATCAAGCTCATTTTTTGTAACTATTAATTAGTTATACTTATAATGTTTTGACTTTAACATTTTATGAGAAGAATAAGCATTCAATTAATGTTGTTATGTGTTCAATATTGTATTATGTGATTTTCGCTTTAATTTTTATGTGAATAATTATGTTTTGAAAAAAAAGCGATTATTATTTTTGGCATGAAATTCATAAAAAAAACTATTATTCAACCATATTTTATTAAAATATTTCTATAAAAATTGTGATTTTGACATGTCATTTCTAGCAAAAAATTATCAAAATGTGTAATTTTTTAGTTATATTTATGTTCAAAATGCTTATTTTTATGTCGATTGTTAAAAATTATTGTTTTTTAGAGACAATTATTTGATGTGTGTCAAAAAATTAATTAACGATATATAAATATGTAGAATATCAGAACTTTAAAATATCAACCCTCTTCTTTAACTATGCAAAAAAATAAAAAATTAAAAGAAAAACAAGAAAATATGAAGAAGAAGACCACTTAAAAAATTGTTAAATTTAGAAAATAATTATTCACATTTAATACATTAGAAAATTTAAAGTAAAAAAATAGGTCTTTTAAAAAAAGGGTCTGATGCAGAATCAACACTTTTAAAAATCAACATGCAAATCACTAACATTCTAAAAACTAATGTACATAAAAAAAATAAAGTGTCAAAAACCATGCTAAAAAAAAAGATGTGTATTCCGCATCACCACTTTTCAAAACTGGTTGACTTTTTTGCTACCTCAATGAAACGGATAATCGTATCAGTTCCTGTTTCAAAGTTTACATTGTTGTGGCCTCTGGGCCATGTCATCCCTCCTTTCACCCAATCATGACAAGGGGGAATCTCGACAACAAATCCATGGCTTCCATGGCTAGGTCTTCCATTAGACAAATTGCATAAGCTTATCTGACTAAACTATAAGATTAAGGCCCCATCTAACCTCACCGCAATGCAACTTTGTGCATAACTTCTCCATTTCAGCATGGTTCCATTTATGGTTTGGCTGATGTGGTTCTACGAACATCTAGACCTGTGAAAACATTTCTTCATGACCACCATCTAGGCACCTACTGGTGCTATCCCACTAATCTTATGATTGAATGACTCTTCCCGAATCCACGAGGTTCACAGGCCACCACAAGGGCCACAAGAAGATTGGCAATCCTGAAAGGAATGTGGAAATATTTTTTTCTAGTTCAAATGCAGGCATATGCCTTGCAGACATGTGTATAAGGGTTATGTTCCTAACCTTCTAAGATTCCCCGTATAGGGATAGGATATTCATGACATGCTTGCACTGGTGATATTTCAACCACCCTCTACTAAAGACTTGCATTGAACTGTTGAAGGTCCTCTACCTCCCCTTCCACATGTTAGGGAACACCCATTGGCTTCTAGTCGCTTCTAATGACCTTGCAAGGGATACTGTACTTATCAAATGTCTTAGAGGCATTTGGCTATTGGTAGGGACATGTAGCCATCCCTCCTAGACAATATGCTATCAACTTAAAACAATATGGCCACTAGCAGCAATTCAGGCAATAAACAATCACATCCTCTTCATTTTGAAGCCACTGATCACAACAGGCTAAATAAGTCTCTTAAGTAAGATCAAAATTCATTAAGTATAGAGGATTTATCCCAAGATTATTATAATGCAATCATAGAAACAACAAGGGTTGGTAGCCAATGCCTTCAACCTATAACTCTTAGATCATGTCAACACACATTATCTTCCATGTAACCATTACTCTGTAATTAAAAGGGTTTGTATACTAAATATTGTCACGATTGATTATTGTTCTTATGAGCCATTTTGATGCTTTTAAACATTGCACATTTTATTATTAATTATGTTATATCAACAACACCGACATGTATTTCATAAAGCATACCATTTCAAACCATAAATGCATTATACTCTTATTCATCATGTGAGGGTATTGTATGTTATGCTATTCGTTGTCATAATGCAAAAACATATTCATGAAACTTTCTCTGTAGCACCATTCCAACTAGAAATGAAACTTAGATTCAGTAACATTTAAACAAATGCAAACAAGCACTTATCGTGCAATTCTCAGGGTAAGTGAGTCTAGGACAAGGAATCTCCACCCAACCATAGACAGTTGCAACCAAGCTCATTTCTAGTTGTCACCCACAAGCCATATTCTAGAGACTAAGGGCCTTGCTCAAAGGATGAAAACACCAACTGCAAGCTGAAATAGGGACTTCAAAGGACCTCCTTCCTCCACCCACCAGTCACTCAACTTACAACAATACATAGGGATTCCAAAGACTAGTTGCCTCCATCCTCCAACTACCAAATGGCAGCTAATCAACACATAGAGGGAATCCAGGGGCTTACTGCCTCCACCCAAAACATAAAGGGGTTCCAAAGGCTTCATTTCCACCCAAGGATGCACTAGGAATCTAGAGACTAACCACCTCCACCCATGAGTGTCAAAGGAGTCCAGAGAAACAAGTCTCCACCCTTCAAGAAAGACACAATGGTTCCACCCACTTTGGGGAATCCAAAACCCACTATAAGATCAACAACAACAAAGGCTTCAGAGGTCCTCCATCTAGGAATTTAAGTACACAATCCTCCACCCCAACCATCAAGGTAATCTAGAGAAATGCCATCTCCACCTTCTGCTTTATAGGGAATTGAGAGGCATTGTTCCTCACTAAGGAGAGAGCTTCTTCATGCCAATCATGCCAACTGAACCGTTGTCATTGTCTTCTCTTCTCTTTATTAAATCCCTGCTCTTCTCTTCTCTTCTCTGTTGTTCTCTACTACATGCTCCTACAATGGATGAATGAATCTGCCCCTCAATGAGGTTGAACCCATTATTTTCCTCTATTGTTTTCTCTTTTGTGCTCAGATTGACTTCCTTGTCCTTGCTACCATGTAATGTTTTCTAGGATAACCTAGTCCTCGTCCTTCTCTTCTAGTCCCTTAAATTTTAGAATCAGTCCATTAAAAACACACACCAACCAACCTTTAATGGATGTCAAAACAATTAATATTTCTTGCATAATAAAACCTTACATTTCCCAAGAGAGTAACCTCCTCATATTTATAATCTGCTTCCCTTTGACTCAACCCATTTTTTTTAATTTTCTTGTAAAAATATTTACATAGCATTTTTCAAGAGGAATTCCAAGTTGGGGTTGTCTCAAACCCCTCCCCCTTGGGGGAACACCACCTTGGTGTTCTTCTGCTCATATGTAACATAAGGAAACAAAATAAAAGACATACTACTTTATGGAGCTTTATATACATATCTCTATACAATATTTACAATTATATACACATTTGCTTCAACCAGCAAACAAGAAAGGATATGATGCTTGCATGGAGTCAATCATTTCCCAAGTGGCTTCATCTAGCCCAAAAAGCCTACATTGCACTTGGACTTTTTCTATGGCTTGATTCTAGATCATGGTACTCCTTCAGTCTAGAATGCATAATGGCTTGCTATAACTCCCCTTCTGGTTCCACCTATAGCACAAACCAGTTAATCAAAGGACTAGAATCTTGTACACATCTCTCAATAAAAAAAACATCAAAAGCATTATGAACATTAAATGATGGAGGAAAAGCCATCCTACATCCCACTGGTCCAATCCTTTTGAGGATCTCAAAAGGCCCACAATACCATGGTGCCAACTTGGGTGATGAGATAATATTTATAGAGCTATTCTTGGGTTTGATTCTCAAATATGCATGTTCCCCAACTCTGATCTCTTTATTCACTCTATGTTGGTTTTCATAGCTTTTCTGCCTATGTTGTGCCACTTTCAAATTCTACATGATGATCAGAATTTGTTGTTCCATTTCCTTGAGCATGTCAGGCCCAAAAAGGACCCTATTCACTGGATCACTCTAGCTGATAGGAGTATCACAATTCCTCCCATACAATGCCTCAAATGACTCATATTTATGGATTCTTGGTATCCATTGTTGTATGTGAACTCTACAAGTGGTATGCACTCCTCCCACTTCTTGGGTTGATGCATTACATACATCCTCAACATATCTTCAAGGATCCTATTCATCCTCTCTATCTGCCCATCTGTCTCTGGATAATATGTTGTACTAAATGCCAACTTGGTCCCCAAGCTTGCAAACAGTTCCTTCCAAAATCTTGAAGTGAACTTATCATCTTGGCCTGAAATAATTTTCTTTGGGATACCATGTAGCCTATTTATTTCTTTTATGAAAATTTGTAACACCTCACTAGCAGAATTAGTGGATTTGACTGCTACAAAATGATATACCTTGCTCAGCTTATCAATCACCAACATAATTATTTCACGATGCCTATATGTTCTAAGAAATCCTGTAATAAAGTCCATAGAGATTTCCTCCCATTTCCAATCCGAAATGGGAATGGGTTGCAATAGACCTGCTAGATGCTTGCACTCAACCTTTACTTGCTGAAATCCTATGCATTTAGCCACAAATCAACCACTTATTCCTTCAATTTTGGCCAATAATAGAAATTTTTAATGCTTGTGAGGATCTTTTAGTACCCTGGGTGGCCTGAATAAGGCTTGGCATAGAACTCTCTCATTATGAGTCTTTTAAATTCATCATTTATTGGCACATAAATTCTGTTTCTGAAACTAATTAGGCCACCATCAGTGAGATGATATTCCTCATCCCCACCATATTGTAACAACTTTTCTTTCATTTAATGATATTTTTCATCATGTTGTCCTATATTCTTGACCCTTTCTACTAGGTCCATTTTGTAAAAGCTTATGGTTGTTAAGTGATTTACTTGAATCCTCCTACTAAGTGCATCAAAAACCTTGTTTTTCTTGCTTTTGATGTACTTGATCTTAAAGTTGAACTCATTAAGTATGGCCAACCATCTAGCATGTCTAGCCTTCAACTTGGGTTTTTCAAACAAATACTTGAGCCCACTATGGTTTGCCACAAGCGTAAATTTCGAACCAAGGAAGTATTTCCTCCACATTTCAAAGAATGAATGATGGAAACCAACTCTAGATCATGGGTGACATGATTTACCTCATGTTCATTCAAGTTCGTAGACTCATAACATACTACCTTTCCTTCCTACATCAAGACTCAACCGAGTCCTTCCTTGTAGGCATTAGTGAACACCACCAAATCCTTGTCAGGATCTACAATCCTCAACACCCGTGCATTTGTGAGAAACTATTTCAATTTCTCAAAGCATGCTACACACTAAACTATCCACTCAAATTTATTTCCTTTTCTCAACAAGGATGTGAAAAGATAGCCTATCTTGGAATTTTTTTTGATAGATCTTTTATAATAACCTGCCAATCCCTTGAATGATTTGATCTCATTCACATTCTTTGGCATTGGCCACTCCATTATAGCTCTGATATTCTTTGGATCAACTGATATTCCTCCCTTGGAGATAATATGCCCCAAATAGTTTATTTTGTGACAAGAAAAAGGAACACTTGTTGAGCTTTGCATAAAGCTTGTGCTCCCTCAGCAACTATAGCACTATAGCCGAGTGATTTTCATGCTCTTCCTTTGTCTTTGAGTACACTAATATGTCATCAACAAACACAATGAGAAACTTGCCCAAATAAAGACATAGTACATCGTTCATTAAGCGCATGAACATAGCAGGGGCTTTAGAAAGCCCAAAAGGTATTACTATAAACTCATAGTGACCATATCTTGTCCTAAAAGTTATGTTATGGATGTCCTCCTCCTTGATCCTTACTTGATGATATCCTAACCTCAAGTTAATCTTGGACAACACTACTGCTTCACTCAACTGATCAAGGAAGTCACCAGTCCTTGGAAATGGGTATGTATTCTTTATGGTCATCTTGTTTTATTGTTTATAATCAATGCATAATCGAAGGGTTCCATCCTTTTTCATTACAATCGTTATAGGCACTCCTCATGGAGATACACTCGGCCTTATATATCCCTTGTGAAGCATCTCTTTTAGCTATAATTTTATTTCAACCAACTTAGGGGCACTCATCTTGTATGATGCCTTGGATGCTTGTGTTTCTCTAGGTACTAACTCAATAGAGAAATCCACATCTTTGTGGGGAGCTAATCCAGGAACCCCCACTGGAAACATATTTGCATACTGCTGTAGAATTGGGTACCTTTTTAGCAGTTCATTTTCTTCATTATCCGTATCATTGTAAACCTTCTCATCACTTAAGGCTTGCAATACAAAAAACTTGCACCCCTTTCTTGGTAAAAAATTATATATTACGGAGCAATGGAACACATAAAATATTGCAGAAACGCAAACACAAGAAATTCATAAAACAAGAGAGACACAGATATACGTGGTTCACCCAATTTGGGCTACATCCATAGAGAAACAACCAGTCCTTCCTTTTATATTATCCAACGAAATGAAGAGATACAACCTAAAACATATCCGCTATAATTTCCTCTTCACTCTCACACAATCTCCTCTCTCTTTCTCGCTCAGAATACACATACACAACCGCAATACAATTCTCTCATATATAGTGAGGGGTTGCCTTATAGGGAAAAAGCCATAAATTAAACATAACTTCTACCGTCAGATCATCCGCCTAATGAACGACTCAGATTGACTATGAAATTACAACATTTTACAAGGCAATTTTACATCTATTTTTTTAGCTTTGGGGGTGCTGCCCTCGAACCCCTACTGGCCCCCAAACCCCTGCGAGGGGGACAAGTCCCCCTCACACCCCCATGAGTGGAGGGGTGTACATCCAGCTGAAACAAAGACCTCTGAATAAAGAAGATAATCAGGCTCCACACCCAACATTTCTATTGTTGCGCTTGGCCTGCACGACCGTGATGATCCTCACTAAAGTAGGATTTTGCCTGCCATGAAAAATTCTACTTTCCCCTTGCTCATATAAGCATTCAATCTCCTTTTCAAAATAGTCCACTTTGGTCTTGTGTAAGTACAACTAATCCATGCCCAATAATATGTTTTATGCACCCAATGTCAATACATTAAGATGAGCTTTTGTAGGCGTGCCACTAAGATCAAATGTGCATGATCTCACCTATTGATTAATCTTTCTTTTGTTTATAGTTTCCAATTGAACCAACCATGGTTATTCATGTAATGCTTGACTAGATTGCATTTTTCAACAAGTTCTGGGCTAATATAATTGTCTCTATAACATAAACAAACTAAAATGGAAACAATTTTATCACACAACTTACCTTCAATTTCAATGATGGATGCCTACTGGTCTATCTGGTGGTCATCTACAATTGCATAAATTATGGGTAAACTCTGAGCTACATCACCCACTGTGTGAGCCTCTTTTGCACTGTAAATATTTGGTCAAACATTTTGCTGATGTGGATAGTCTCTTTTCCTATGGTTTTCACCACATTTCTAGCACTTTAGCGGCTCTTGTACTTTAGGCTTAAGATTTCCTATTGCTAGTTGCTACACATTTCTCTTAACAACAATATTAGCCTTCTGGTGAAATTTCTCTGCAAGGGATGGTTGCTTACCTTCCCTCTTTTCTGACCTTTTCTTAGGCCATTTCTTCTTAGTTTTATCGTTGTTCATCTCTCACAAGCTACCCTTAATTTTTGGTATGTGTTTATCTTGCTCATAATAGTGCTTCAACTTCTAATAAACATATTTTAGAGTTTGAGGTTCCAACGATTCAATTTTATCTCTGAATGACATAGACATCCCACCAATAAATCTTTGAATCTTGGCTTTCTCATCTTTGAGATATGGCACATACCTCAATAGTTCCAAGAATTTAGTGACATATTCATCATCTGTTAATTACCCCTTCATGAGTTCATAGAAATATTTTTCTTTTCCATCATAGTATCACTCAAATGAGCATTTCTATTTAAAGAGTTTTTCAAATTCATTCCAAGTCAATTCCTTCTCAGTAATGCCTCTAACATTTTTCAAGTCTTCCCACCATATGTCTAATTTTCCTTTCAAGCTTAAGGTGGAAATCCTAGCTTTCATGTTTTCAAAATAATCATGAATTTTGAAAGATTTCATCATACCCAACAACCAAGCTTATACATATTCTAATTTATTCATATCCCCATCAAATGTGGGTGGCTTTGGTTTCTTGAATTCCTCAGGCATGTAATTTTTTTCCTTACTTCCTAAATGATGATGATGGTGATGATGGGAGTGATGGTGGTGCCTCCTAGTATCAGAACTAGATGGTTTGTTAGAATGATCCACATAAGTCCTGGTTCTTCCCCTTGGAGTGTTCAAATGGCGCATCTCCTCACACAATATCCTCACTTTCATGCCTATGCCTCTTCCTGGACCTGCTATCATCTGCCCCATTTGTATTTTCCTGTAACTCTCGAGGGATATTCATATCTCTATAACTAGCCCTCATCTCAGGTTGCCTTTGCCTCTGCAAATCTGAGAAACTTTGCAGGATGACTAAATTTATCTCAACTTATCTTCTTGAGCTCTTACCAACCTCTCATTATCTTATTTGAAGCTTCTAACTTCATCCATCAGGCTTCTCAAAGTATCCATCTAATTTGGTGAGTGGTTTCCTCCCCCTTGGTCAACTGATCTTTCCTCTTCATTGGCTCTAACCCTTTCACTTCCATGATGTGATTGATCGAAATTGTATTGCACCATTCCAGTCCTTGTTGTTGTATTATCTCTATCTTAGGCTACTTGTGATGTGTTGTCAATCACACACACTGTTAGATATTTCAGGTGATAAATAAATAAACACAGTTATCCATGAATTTGTATTCGTGGAGTTGCTATGACTATCTATACTGTGAAAAAACAACCATGTTAGTATGCACATCTTATTTAATATTTTATATGCATCAATCAAATCACAATAAATATCACCATTAGTGCATAATTAATAAATAAACAACACATATATGCAAATGGTCCCGCTCTTGCAGAGATGGTATAACAGACTATCTGCAATAATCATTCCTCGTTAGCACATGTTTATTAGCAAGGCAGTAAATCATTCAATGTAACATACAGGTCTGCAAAGTTCAGAAACTGTTACAACTTCTAATTTAATCAAACATGTCAACTATTTACTTTACTATTGTTTTCAATAGATAACAAGGCCAATACACTAATGAGGCCTGAAACAAATTGTTTAGACCAACTTTTAGCACCTAAATAATTATTTAGTTAATTTTCTAAAAATCATCAGTGGTTCATGATAGAGCCCATACAGTCTAGGTGTTGAACCCAGATGCTTTAATACCACCTGTAATATATACTAGCCCACTTACCCCAGTGGGTTGGCTACCTGCTTACCCAACTCCTCAAGTAAAGTTAGAGGAATGTGATAATACCTTTTTTCCTTAGGTTTGTTTCTTATCACTCCTACTCCCAAACAGGCTCATATCATTTAATTCACCCTTCTCCTAGAACCCCATAACCAAGGATCATAACTAAAGTATATATATATAATATATAATATAATATATATAATATATATTTATATAGATATATATATATGTTAACCATTGGCTTAATACTTTACACAGGCATAATATATGTCACATGGATCCATCCAAAGGGTCCCACCATAGATTAATACTCGGGCCAATAATAACATGCCATGTCGACTTTCTGCCATGTCACATAAAAGATGTGCAGATTCTGAGTGAATTCCTGCACGTTCAAATAGTGGAGCCATCCCACGTAACTCTGACAGGGTAATGCACATGGGGTTTATGAAGGGGTCACCCCTCCAAATGGGTGGATTAGGGAAAACTGCTAATTTCCAGATCGACGACCCTCATTCCCTTTGATAGGGTCAAGCCCATTTCCAAACCTACTAAGCGTACCCCTCCGAAGCAGGTTTCGGTTTACAGTGAAACCACTAGTTGGTCTAATGACATGTGCTTTCAATATAATGGGGCACATCCCTAGGGTCTCCTCCCTGTACCATCCTTCTATGTCACCCCAATCCCATTATCCCGATGCTCTCTTAATTGCTCTTTCATGCATCTCGAGGATGAGATGTCCAGTTCAGGTGGAGACTTTGGGGCCATTCCATCTACATACCATTGCTCTTGGTTGGGTCACATGGTTGCGGTGCCACGTCATCCCGATGTTATCATCCTAAAACTCTCCTCCATTGCTCTTCATTATACTTATGGGATGGGCCTCCAGGACACGTCATTCTAATCCTTGCCATCTTGACGACTCCTCTCAGATGTCCCTTTTTATCCATATAGGGTGGGACCCTCTAGGACATGTCACCTTGGTCTTGGCATCACAATGCATCCCTTAACGGCTCCCTCATACACCTTCAGGGTGGGCCTTTGAGACACGTGGTCAATGAGCCATACCTCCACATGACCCTTGGTTCTGATTTGTCCATAGCATGGTAATTCCACAACATCCTGTTTTGAGTCATCCTGACACTCTCCTATTGTGTTTCACATCCATCCTCTGGGAAATTATTAAGGGTTGAGTTTTCTCAAGGTCTACTCCTCACCAATGCCATTGCAGCTAGGGTTATGTGGAGGCCACCATGTCCTAGCCCCATGTCATCTTGTGCTCCATTATAAGCTTTCATTTTTTTTTAACTTACAAGATTTGGGCTCAGTGTTGCATTGACGTATAATCTCCACTCTAGCCAATGCGAAGGCTCCCCATCTCTAATCTGTGAGCCCAAGTGGCCTGATGCCCTATCATCCCTATTGTTCCTTTGCGATACAAAAACAAACTCCCAAGATGTGGCCTCCGGGCCATGTTATCCCTCCATTTTCCCAATCACAATAAGGCAAAATATCGACAACCAATCCATGGTTTTCATGACCAGGTATTCCAACAGACAAATCATATAAGCTTATTTGAATAAACTATAAGATTAAGGCCCTGCCTAACCTTGTTGCAATGCAAATCTATGCAAAACTTCTCCATTCAGATATGCTTCCATTTATGGTTTGGTTGTGGTTGTTTTATGAATGTCTGGACCTATACCAACATTTCTCCATGACCAAGATGGTTTACTAAGGAAAATACTAGTGCTATCCTCTTAAGCTCATGACAAAACGACTCATCCTAAGTCCATGAAGGTCACAAGCCACCACAAGGGCCACAATAAGATTGACATTCCTTAAAATAGTGGGGAAATCCTTTTGTCAGTTTGATGTAGGCATATGCCTCATGGACAAGTGTATAAGAATTATTTTCTTGACCTACTAGGATTCCCAATATAGGGACAAGGAATTCTAGGCATGCTTGTGCTGGTGATCTTTCGGTTTCCCTCTGCTAAAGACTTGTAGTGAACTGCTGAAGGGCCTCCACCTCTCGTTCTATATGCAAGGAAATACCTAGTAGCTCCCAACAAACTTATAGGTGAGAATGTACTTATTAGGGGTCTTCGAGGCATTTGGATATTGGCATGGATGTGAAACCATCCCTCTTGGACAAGATAGTATCAAATCAAAACAATACGGCCACCAGATCTATTTAGGAAATAAACAACAACATCCTCTCAATTTTGAAGCCACTGATCATAGTAGGCTAAAAAAGTCTCTTATGTAAGATCATAATTCGTTAAGTTAAGAATAGATGATTTATCCCAACATTATTACAACGCCATCATAACAACAACAAAGGCTGATAGCTAGCACCTTCAACCCATTAAACTTAGACCCTATCAACATAAAACATATTCCATGTAACAATTACTCTTTAAGTAAAAGGGTTCATATACTAAATAATGTCATGATTGATTCTGGTTCTTACGAATCATTTTGATGCCTTTAAACACTACACATTTTTTTATTCATTATGTTTTATCAACAACATATTCATGTATTTCATAAGGTGTACCATTTCAAACTAGAAATCCATTATACTCCTATTCATAATGTATAGGTATTGCATGCTATGATATTGATTGTCATAATGCTAAAATATAGTCATTAAACTTGCTCCACAACACCATTCCAACTAGAAATGCAACTTAGATTCATTAAGATTTAAAATAAATACAAAAGAGCACTTATCTTGCGATTTTTAGTGGAACTAAGTCTAGGGCAAGGACTCTCCACCCAACCATAGATATTTGTAGCCAAGCTCACTTATTGTTGTCACCCCCGAGCCAGATTCCAGAGACTAAGGGGCTTGCTCAAAGGATGAAAACACCAACTTTTGGCTAAATCAGGGACTCTAGAGGACCTCCTTCCTCCACCCCCTAACCACTCAGTAGACAATAATGCATAGGGAATCTAGAGGCTAGCTACCTCACTCCAAGTACCAAATGGTAGCCAATCAACACATACAGAGGATTAAGAGGTTTACTACCTCCACCCAAAACATAAAGGGAGTTCAGAGGCTTCTTCTCCACCCAAGGACACACAGGGAATCCAGAGAGTAACAACCTCCACCGAAGAGTGTCAGGGGAGTCTAGAGAAGTAATTCCCCATCCTTCAAGCAAGACACAGTGGTTCCACCCACTTTGGGGAATCTAGAACCCACTATACGATCAACAACAAGAAAGGATTCATAGGTCCTTCATCAAGGAATCCAAGGACATAACCCTCCACCCCAACCATCAAGGGAATCTAGAGAAAGACCATCTCCACCCTTTGAATTTATAGGGAATCAAGAGGCATTGTTTCTCTCCAAGGATAGACCTTCTTCATGCCAGTCATGTCATTCAAATCGTTGTCATTGTCTTCTCTTCTCTTCAGCAAATCCTTACTTTTCTCTTCTCTTCTTTACTGTTCTTTGTTGCATCATACTCTAATGGATGAATGAATCTCTCCCTCAATGAGGCCGAACCCCTTCTTTTCATCTGTTGTATTCTCTTATGTGCCTGAATTTACTTCCCTATCCTTAATGCCTTGTAATGTTTTCCAAGACAAATCAGTCCTCTTCCTTCTCTTTAATTCCCATTAAATTCAGAAACCAGTCCATTAAAAATACACACTAACCAAACTTTAATGAGTGTCAAAACAATTCAGATTTCCTTCATAAGGAAACCTTACATATCCCAAGCAAGAAATCTCCTCATCTCTGGAATCCATGTCCCTTTGACTCAAACTTTTTTTGTTTTGTTTTTTTGTTTTTTGTTTTTCGTTCTTTTTGTTTTGTTTTTTTGTTTTTTGTTTTTTGTTTTTTGTGTTTTTTGTTTTTTTTGTTTTTGTTTTTTGTGTGTTTGTTTGTTTTTGTTTGTTTGTTTGTTTGTTTGTTTTGTTTGTTTGTTTGTTTGTTTGTTTTTTTTGTTTTTTTTTGTTTTTTTGTTTTTTTGTTTCTTTTGTTTTTTGTTTTTTTTTTTTTTGTTTTTTTGTTTTTGTTGTTTTTTTTGGTTTGTTTTGTTTTTTTTTTTGTTTTTGTTTTTTGTTTTTTTGTTTTTTCCTCATAAAAATATATACATTGCATTTTTCATGAGGAAACCTAGGTTGAAGATGTGACGTCTCTTCCTTATTTTTTCTAAAGGACAATATATAGAATCATAAACACTAACCTTCTTATAAAACTTGAAATCTCTACTGTTTTATACTACTACAACCATAGGTTGATTAGCTACTGCTTCTTTTAGAGCTACTTCATTGTTAAAAGTTACCAATTCATAGCCATTAACAATTATTTTCATTTGCATCTATATGAAAAAAATGATTTAATTGTCTTACAAATTATATGATGTTATTATTATAAATATTAGTATTATTTGCAAAAAAAAATTATTTTTTAGCAATATTATAACAAAACTCTCAAAATATGTTTTTTGTAGAATTGGATATAACCTATGAAGCTTTGAGTACCAAATATAGTTAGTTATGAAAACCTCTCATGACTGATTATTGAACCATAATGGAAATGACAATTATTATTGATATTATTCTAGCACAACACCTTTGATTTACAAAACCGACGAGGGATATACTAGTTGGTTTGTATGGAGTTTAGTCCCCATCAAGTCATACATTCAAATCTCATGGTGAATGGTTGAGGGTGGGCTAGCTGTGGGGTATAAACATTATCCTATGGGGCACCCATGTTCGATTGAGCCTTAGGTAATCTTGGTGAGAGCATCGTATAGTTGGGAAAATTGTTTTTGCATTCAACAATAGGTTTAAATTGACCAAGGCTTAGTCACGCTTGGAAAAAAAATCTATGATTTATGAAAGAATCATAGATATGCACATTCATATATTTGATTATTAATATTGTGGCATAATTGGAAAGAGGACATAGTCCATTTGGTAGGAAAGAATTGTGTTGAGAATTAACATAGACAATGGATAATATATATTCATTGCTACATCCTTATTTTGAATATAGGAAATGTGTATCTAGCCATGTCTGGAAAGAGTTTTTGATATAAGAAAGAAGGTTTATATAAGTACACAATAGACATTTTCCTATAAGTAGTTTTTGGTTGTGTATGTCATGTAATTCTTTTCAAGGAAAACTTCACTAGAAAACCTCCTTAAGACACTTTTCCACATTTTGTGGATGGTACTTAAGTTTAAGTAGCAATGAGAACCAGGATTAACACCAAAACCACTTGCATAAACCAGGAATACTTAACCACTAAAACTAATCCATTGAAGATTTAAGTATATGATAATTACATATAATAATAACTTGAATATAAATACTAATACAAACCCATATAAACTTTAAGGTTGTAAACATGCATATCTCAACTAAGGAGATTGTATATCTTGACTTCACAAAAGTTCTCACACTAATGGGTAACTTTGGAGTTAAAACATATAACTTTTAACTTGACAAGTGCAAAGTGTTTTTGAAACGCTAGTTAAATGGGTTGCATGTATTTTCTTTATATAATTCTCCACAAATAGACACCCCATCAACAAATGAAAATATTCAAATAAATTTAAATGGTATATGCTTTGGATTTTTTCTAATGATTAACAACGAAATACTAGGAGAGTTTATTGATGTGTTTGTTGTCTATGAGTACCAAAACACCTTCCTTGGAGTTGGTTGTTACCTACAAGGAAAATACAAACAATTGGATGTTGTTAGTGGAAAAACATGGATAAACAAAGCATTGAAAGTAATGGAAGCAATGCATGAACAAAACTAAATCAAAACTATACTAAATAACGCATATGTTATTGGCCATTTTGTCACATATGGTCGATAGGCCTTCAAACAGGATCATTCACATCCTTTGAACACTTTGTCATCCTCCCTACACAAAGCCCTAAGTATGCCTCTCTCATATCCCTGAGTTTCTGCTTGAAACTGCTTTATTAAGTAATTTTTAGGACCAACACACCCTGGACCCTCATTAGCCAGCACTGACTACCAGGTTTCCCTACTCTGCACCTACGCTGATCACCAACATGTTGCTTAGTGTTGGGGGTGCACGGACCCTAGAAATTCGGGAAAACAAAAAAGAATCCCGAAGCTTCCTCATCCAGAAGCTTCCAAGATTTTTTATAACTATTTACCTTGGATAAAAGTCTTGAATCCTATCCTATCCTACCTTGGAGTTTTAATCCCTTATCCCTTGAGCTCATCCTCCCATCAAGAGTGGATCTTAATACCATATTGGTAAAAGGATAATAATTTCTAAACTACCTCCCTTTCCTATATATTCACCTCATTCCACAAGCACCTGGTTGGTTGTTGTTGGATTTTGGAGAGTGATTTTACCATTATGCTACTGATGTGAGAGAAATCATTCCATGCATTAGGGTGATTAGAGGTGCACTTTGTGGCAAGGAAAGGACAAGCCAACTTGGAGGAGTTCTTCTACAAGATGAACACCTATTTTTGGTTGTAACTAACTCCATTTCTATTAATGCAAAGAGTTCTTTTTTCCCCTATATATGATGTTATGATTTTATGTATTTCAATACCATGTTGATCTATTGAATAAAGTGATTAGATGATGCTACATAGGTCCCATAGATCGTTGGCTTGTGTTGTTTGATTGTGAAGTTATAATTATAATGATCAGAGCTAGGATTGGAGCATACAAGCCAAGGAAGGAGCAAAGCATACGACATATTTTAGGTGGGCTTCATCACATTATCTATTTACTTTAAGGAAAACATTAGCCCCTTTATCTTTCTATTGTTCTAGGTGAGTCCACCAGGCCTAGGGAAGATACTTATATTCGTAGTGGTAGATTATGTATAACAAATTGGAGATCATACTGGGGAATTATGTATTCTCTTGGTGGTTTATTTGTCCATTGTGCTTGTCTTACCTCTTCTTCAGACCTTCACCATTTCACTTAGTCTAGAATAGACCTAGGAATACCTTTCATTGAGTTTTACTTGCATTTTTTGTGTCCGAAATTGGCTTACCTTGATCAACACACCCAGTGGTCTAGAGACAGTGCGTTGCAGCGCACCCTAGCCTTATTTGCACCTATGATGTAGTGCACTCTAGCCTTATCTGCACCTTTGTTGCAGTGCACCCTAGCCATTTCAGCACATGCTATGATCCCCATTTGATGCAAAATATTTCCTTTTTGTGATTTGCTCTCTGATTAAATTTGTTCCAGTTGGTCATCCTTGTGTCCCTAAGTGTGTCTTGGTCTCTCATAGTACTTCATCTTGTTTGATTTTGGTTTTGAGTGGCTTTGATAAGAATTTGTTTAGATTTTCCTTTTTTTCTTTTCATTAGGTCATTAGCAAATTGAATTGTTTGATCATTGAGTGCTTGAAAGAATTGGTGTTTGAGTCATCATTTTGAATAGTTTATTTTATCAATGATTAGACAAATATCTCAGTTTTCATCTGAAAATTAAGTGGAATCTAAAAGAAAAATCTTATGCATCATGAATTGTATATAGGGCTTTGATTTTGATTAGAATAGTGAAGTTGAGGAGATCTATTGTTGCATCACTTGTTTTTTGCATTGTTGATTGATTTCTTCTTCCCCTAGTTAGTTAGGCCTTTCATTTTTAAAAGGAAAATGAAAAGAGCTCTTTTTGTCATATTAGTTGCATCATAGGTGTGTCTAGGTGACATCAAGTTTTGAGCCTTGAAACTGAAATCTAATTCAAGATTAACTCTAAAATCCACTAAATTAATCTAAGGATCATTTGTAACATTAACACAAACACTCAGAGGTCTAGGCTAGAGACGTGTTATTGCGTCATTAAACGTAGGAGAGGTCATTTTTTGCCAGTGTTGTATCCTGGGGGTGAAATCTCATTCCATGTATGTGAGTGTATAGGATCTTTCTCCACGTACCAGTTTGTTGGACAATGCTCCATGCATGTAAATTATATGGGAACACTCTCATCAAATGGTTACACATTAGACAACACTACTATGGACTGCACTTCCATGTACCATTGAGTATATTTTAGAAGTCCACCATAGGTTGCTATTCTCACCATAGGTAATCGAGTCGGCTGCCTTGTATACTGTGATACACCGAACATAACATTTGGGGAGATTTCCTGTAGGTATGCTAAGTCCTTAGTTCACCAGGGTGTATATTGTAGTTCACAATTGCTTGATAAACCCTTTTACCTAGTTTACCCCTTTGTTTTATTTTGTGTTGTTAATTTTTAAAATCAATTAATTTACTGTGAAATAACATCATTACTGTGGAACAACTCCTTAGTAGATCTTAGGTTGAGATTAATAGAAATAGTTCTCGAGTCCACTAGTTAAGGAATCCCCTCTGACATGAATCTTAGTCCTTTTACTTCTTTTGGAAATATTGGTGCTCCTTATATGGCAACATTGTCCCTTCCTAGATTTACCATTGGTTTGCTACTTTGGTTGTTTTCGACTACTCTGGTTTCGGATTTCAAAATTGCTCTTGAACCAGATTATCCTCCACCTGAAAAATATCAACATCAAGTTGATCCTAAAGTTGATCCTTTTCCTTCTTCGCCTATTCAGTCTTCTTCCTCTTCGTTTGATGAAAGCCTCCTATTTAGTAACCAGGTGGATAAGAAGAAGAAGAAAAGGAAGATTAAGAAGAAGCAAAATAAGCAGGGGGCCAACCAAGCAACCATTGCTATGAATGCAACTAATGTGGAGGAACCCTCCAATCAGCCCCGCAAAGTTAAATTCCCTTCAAATATTTGTAAGGGTGAATACCTTCTTAGATATTTTCCTGCTATTCCCAAGATATTAGAAGTGTGGTCCATAGGCTCACATCAACCTTTATTATCAACTTTTAGAGATCATGCTGTTGATAAACCCTCAAATAGTGATAGTAAGGTCCATGGGAAAAAGGGTAAAGTCAAGTTTCCTTGTAGGTTATGTGAAGGGAGTCATATTATTCACCTTTGTTCTTATATGGATGAAGCCTCAAAAGTGTTGGAAAACCTTACAACTTATCAACTTCATCTTCCAACTAGTTATTGAAAGCTTTCTCCCAATCCTCCTCTAGCTGATGAAGTAATTGATTAGAACCCAATTCGAGTCAATATCATTCTCTCTGAATGTGAATCCCATGAGTTCATTCCTGACCAAACATTGGTTGAGAAAATAGTTGACCCAATTCCACCTTTAGTCGATTATACTTTTCCTAAAGAGATTGAGGATCATACTACTCAAATTCTTCTTGTTTCCTCTGATTCCACTAGACAAGGGGACATTTCTCATGTTCCCACTAAACCCCCTCCAAGGAAACAAACCATCGCATTTGATTGGAGTCGATTGACAAAACCTCGTCTCCCTTATTACATGCCTTTTAGGATCATGGTAAAGGCTTATGATAAGAATATCCATCACATTGTTATAGATGAGGGAGATTCTGTTAGTATTATATCCTTCAGTGCTTGGAAATATTTGGGTTCCCCACAACTTGTGTCTGCTGCTCCGAATCTGTTAGCTTTTAATATAAGAACCAGTCAACCCTTAGGGATCCTTCCTCACTTTCCTATTGCCTTGGGATGACAAATTGTATGTATTGATTTTATGGTCATCATGGGTCCTTTGGACTTCAATTTGCTCCTAGGGCAAGACTATGTTTATTTTATGAATGCTATTGTGTCCACATTCTTTTGAGTGATGTGCTTCATGCATGATGACTATAGATCAACTTTCATTTGTTGGTCCTGATTTCACTGCCAATCATCCTACTTCCCTAAGCGTTGCACCTAAGCCTTTCAACTTCTTACGACCTAGATCCAGTAGGTGATATGATGAATCATTTACTTGGGGCATTGGAGTGTGATATTTCCATTGGATCCTTTGATATGTATCCCTTCCAAAGCGTTGTTCTTCCATCTGATGAGAACCTCTTGGAAGCCATGGTCTCTTGGAGGCCATGATCTGATTTCATACTAGAGATCCTTCTCTAGTGTCAATATTGTTAAAAAATGAATCAAGGTACTCTGCGAGAGTTCTTTTTCTTATGTCAATCTCGTTAAAAAATGAAACAAGGTGTCAGAGCATAGTTCATTTTTTTGTGTCAAGCTCGTTAAAAGATGAAATGACGTCACGAGCATAGTTCTTTTATTGTGTCAAGCTTGTTAAAAAATGAACATGTCCCTTTCTAATTTGAGTCTTTGGTTAGATCTCATATATTCCTTGTCGACTCTTTCACTTGATCTCGTAAATAAACCTTCATTCCATCCACATGTTAGTAACTCGTAATCTACTTAGGTGAATGAATTGAAGCTTCAGGGCATGTACCTTGAATTGATTCATTACGCTGGGGGCATGCAAACTTATTTCAAACATAGTTTTAATGAAACCATCTTCAAGTACTCTCAAGCATAGTTTTCCCATGTTTCAAGCTTGTGTAAAAATGAAACCAATCAATTTCAAGCATAGTTTCCCATGTTTCAATATTGTGTAAAAATGAAACCATTCTGATCCTATCTCTTGTGATTTCCATTTTTTATCAACCTATTATTTCCAGATGAGCCTTGGTTTTCTCATTCCATCATCACCATCTTCTTGGCCGATCATATGCTTTCACTTGGTTGTTTTACATTTTCTCGAGGAACCACTATGATGAGTGGTATTATTAGCTAACCTCTTGACCTCTACATGTTTGAGTAGTTTCATCATGACCATAACCAGTTGCTACCCTTTGATACTACTCATTCATCTAGGAGGAGCTCTCTTCCAACTCTTTTTAGACTTCCAAAATATGAAAATATTTCTAAGCACTTGTCTTTTCAAACTCATTAAAGTAAATGAAAAGACATCTACTCAGTATAAGTTTAAGCATTTTCCGAACTGAGATAGACTGCTTACGAAAAAGGAATACGTTAGTCAAGCTATCTTGGGTATTATTTTCTGCCTTTTCGGACCTAAGGGACTGCCTATGAAAAGGAACGTTTGAAGTTTTATTTTCACCTCTTTTTCAAACTCTCTAAACATGAAAAAGATGATGAGTATTCACCTTCTCTGGACTCGTAAAAACATCAAACAATGATGGACTTGTCATTCATGACGGGACCAAATGAGCCTTCTCTGGGTTCATTAAATATTATCAGAGGGATTCATCTGAAGGATGAAATTATAGATCAAGCATATGTTATCCTCCTCAAGCTTGTAAAAAATAAATAGGTACTGACCAGTATGGTTGGGGAAATTGGGAAAATAAGGTACTCCATTTTGTTAATGGCAATGAGTCGCTCTTGAACACGACACTCTTCCACTTCATCTATGTGGCTATTGGGTTGGGAAATTTGCTTGTCTTTTGGTTTATCATACCTTTTCAAAGCCTCCGTTTTGGTTTTGGGTCAATGCTGCCAACTTCATTTTAGTGTCACCACTATGTTCAAGAGAAGTCATTCAGTAAAAATCTACTACAATACTCTTAAGCCTTCATTCCATGTTTGCCTTTCCTAATCCAATTCCGTATCATCATCATTCTGATCATTCTATCTCAAATCATGATACTCGTTTCATGTCATTGATGGGGGATACATCATTTCCCTCTCGCGACAAGTCACTTCCTGTCGACATGAGATCATTATCTAGGAAGTTGAATTAGAAACAATCCTTCAGTACGTTGGTGGTTGCATACATCAATGGAAAGTTTCCTTGCTCTCGGCCACAGGTTTTCTTCATTGGCCTTCAATCGAAAGATTCTTTGTGGTGTTCGACATCAACTCATTCATTCACACCATACTAATTGTACTAGAGTACCTTGAGAACCATTAACATCATCTGTGGTTTCTCTCACGCCCGTTAACGACTTACATCATTGGCCGGTAATGAGATGGTGTCTACCATATTCGACCTCATCTCATCAATTCACATGGTTAGACTCGTACATTGATTAGTGATGTGAATGAGATAGAAGACACTAGATCTAGTTTCATCCATTCGGGCTGTGATTTTAGGAGTAATACAGGATCACAATGTATGATGTCTATGATCGTACAAACAGTCATCCAGTCATGGGTCCACCATTTTTCATCTATGAATGTATCTTTTGATCATTGTACATGTAATGTTAGCTTATGAGTTGAGTATGTGTATGCCTCCCTCAACAAAGATGTCATGATGTAAATGTATTCTAACAAATGATGATCTCACTAGTTGTTCTTGGTCATAACTTGTCACAAGGTAGAGCACTTCAGTTATCAACTATCATTTCTGACTTTGTAGTTTAGGGGGAAATCTGTTATAGGCCATTTTGTCACATCTAGTCGATAGGACTTCAAATAGGATCATTCACATCCTTTGAACATTTTGTCATCCCACCTACACAAATCCATAAGTATGCCTCTCTAATATCCTTGAATTTCTGCCTGAAATTGCTTTATTTAAGTAATTTTTAGGACCAATTAACCCTGGCCCCTCATTGGCCAGTGTTGACTACCAGGTTGCCCTACTCTGCACCTACGATGATTACTAGCAAGTTTTGGAGGTGCGCTGATTCTAGAAATTAGGGAAAGAAAAATGAATCACAAAGATTCTTCTTCCAAAAGAATCCAGGATTTGTTATAAACCTTGGATAAAAGTCTGGAATCCTATCCTATCCTACCTTGGAGTTTTCATTCCTTATCCCTTGAGCTCATCCTTAATCCCTTATCCCTACAAGCTTAATGAAGCAAAACAAATTAACAAATGTATAGGAAAAGGATCCTCTTTATTGATTGCTGGTGGTAGCAGAGTTATAATAGAAGTATCAAAGAGACTTGAAGAGAATTGTTTGAGCAATAGTGCTAAAAAACTCTCAACAAGGATTTCCCTTTCTCAATCTCTTCTGCAAGGTCATTCTCTCTCAAAGTAGCATAGAAGACTCTCTCAAATGATGTAATTCTCCTCACAATGTGATCTAGGTGGATATTGGTGGCCACCCACCTATTCCACCCAGACCCTCCAGTCAATTTCATATGTTTCTTTGTTTATTTCAACATTTACTATTTTTAGCAGTTTTTCGGGTCTTGAACTTTCAGAGCAGTTTTGACCCCCTAAACAACGTTTTTTTTGAGGTCCACTAAAGACCGGTCACTAAAGGCAAGGGCCTGCAACGAAACTTGTAGTACTCGAAGAGACCTTTTCAACAAGGTATCGTATGCACCAAATGAAGATGATATGACCAAGTTACGACCCTGTGAAGTTGGTTGCCCAACTAATCACAACGGGGCCCATAAACTCTTGGTGTTACATCTCCTAGGGTTAGGGGTTTCTCATATCCAATAATAAATAGGCCCTTGAACCTCATTGTAACACAATTCAGAGGCATGTAGCTGCCACATCTCTTCTCAGACATAAGCTACCATCGCCTGAGCTATCTTATTTCCATTATGTTTGTAAGCATATTTCAGTATTTTTTATTAATGAAATGAAGTGTTTTTTTGCAGCATCTCTATATTTATGATTATATATGTAATTTTTTGCGTTCCTGTTTAAGTTCAGATCAGTGGTATCAGAGAAATATGCTCTTTCTCTATTTTTTTGTGCATGTCCCCAACGAGGTTAGGGTATAAGGAGTTAGGGCTTGACATGGTTGAACCATTGCAAGATTATCCTCACAAACCCCGATGACCTCCCATGGCAGAAGAAAAGAAAGACCAGGGGGCAGGAGATCCTTTCAAAATGTTGCTTGAGGAAGCCCTCAAGCGACAGAGGAACGCGATGATGGATAACTTTTCCCAGATCTTTCGATGACTACCCACAGGCGACGCATCTTCATTTAGCAGCCACTCTAGAGGCGCCACTCCTTTTAAGGTACAAGTTAACTTTGACATTCCCATATTTGAGGGTTTGATAGATGCAGACACCATAGATAAATGGTTAAATATGTTGGAAGGATATTTTTCAGTTCATGACTTTTCCAATCAGGAAAGGATTACTTTTTCACTTCTCAAAGTTGCCCCAGATGTCAAGGACTAGTGGGAAAGCTACTGTGAACAAAAATATGAAAGGGAAAATATTACCCTATTAGGAGCTATGAAGATAAATACATAAAGTGGACAATGCTACCACATGGAAGGGACCAAGATGTGTCGAAGTTGAAAAATAATTTCCATACCCTTCACATGAAGCTTGGTATCAAGGATACTGAGTGACATTTGGTACTCAAGTACCATGACTGTGTACACAAATAAATCCAAGATGAGATGGAGTCCCAGAGATTTCCTCGCTCAGCACGGCATACCGATACATTGTCAATATTGAGCAGAAGTTTAAACAGAAGAAGCGGGACTTTGGATCTGCAAATCCAAAACAAGGAAAAGGCACCCCCAAACCACAAGGCAAAGGACAGAGCCAAGGTGGGCTACCCAAGACAACCCATGGAAGTTGCCAGCAAAGAAAAACATCACGAAGAGAAATAAGGACACAGGAAAATGGTGTGAGTTCCATAAGAGCTCCACTCACAACACAAGTGAGTGTCGGGCCAAGCAGTCACTAGTAGTTGAGATGAAGGCCTCCGAATTAGACTCATGTTTCGACTTTGAATCAAAACCCGAGAAGGGGAATGAAAAATGGAAGCAGATCATTGATGTGGAGTCCAGTGTCACCATGGCCACCACCAAGATCTAGAAGATTGAGCCTAAATATCTAGAGGAGGGGGAACGCTTGTTCCACTCATAGATGTGGATGAAGGGTTCTTTGCTGCAATTCATTATTGACAATGGGAGCCATAAAGAACCTCATTTCAGCAAAGGTCATGAAGAAGATGCTCCTGAAGACTACAACACATCCACAACCATACACCATCAAGTGGCTTCTCCAAGGACGAGATCTCCGCGTCAGCCAACAGTGTTGGCTTCTCTACAACATCAAGCCCTTCATGGATGAGGTATTGTGTGATGCTGCTCCTCTTGAAGTTTGTGATGTATTTTTAGACAACCCTACTTGTGGAAGTGACATATTATATATGAGTCTAGACCTCACTTTATTATTATTACTTTGGCCAATAAGTTGTACAGGATACTTGAGGTAGCCCCACCTACCGCCATCTCTTTGATCACTGCAAAGCAATGCAGTAAGATCATTTCCCAGACCAAGAAATTTGTTTTCCTTATGATTCACCCTCAGTGAAAGAAGAAGGTTGTGGCCACAACTTTTAAGCAGGGCTCTTGAGCACAACAACAGTATATGGGCAAGGTCGTGGAGGAGTACAGGGATATTTTCGCCTCACCTACAGGGGTACCTCTACATTGTCAATTCAAGCACTCCATTGATCTCACCTCGGGTGCGTCACTATTGAATGGAATGATCTATCAATGCACTGTTCTAGAGAACAATGAGATCAAGAGGTAGATTCAGGAACTATTGCAAAAAGGGCACATCATGAAAAGCTCATACAAGATCATTGAAAGGGAACCCAGAGACTCTGCATTGAATATCAGGTGCTATACAAGATCATTTTCCCAAATAGGTACCCAACCCTGTGATTGATGACCTTTTGGACCAACTCAAGGGGGCCAAATATTTCAACAAGATTGACTTGAAGTCGGGTTATCACTAGGTGTCTACCAAACCCTCTGATGTTTGGAAGACTACCTTCAAATCTAGTGAGGGCCTTTTCGAATGGTTGGTCATGTCGTTTGGATTGACGAATGCCCCTAAAACCTTCATGAGACTGATGGAAGACATCTTGCGACCCTTCACCCATGCATTCATGGTGGTGTATTTAGATGATATCTTGATCTTCAGCTAGAGTTGGGAAGAGCACCTCCACCATATTCGATAGGTCCTTCAAACCCTGCGACAACACAGGCTGTGTGTTAACTTGGAGAAATTCACTTTTGGCTTGGCCCAGGTTCAATATCCGGGGTACAACATTGATGAGTAGGGTGTACATGTGGACCCAGCCAAGATACAAGTCATTTGGGAGTGGCTAGCCCTGACCACTCTAACAGATCTCTGTATCCTATTGGGTCTTGCCAATTTATACTGTAGGTTCATGTTGGGGTTCTCTCATATACCTTGGCCTTTAAGTCAAGTCACCAAGGGTGAGGCGAAATCAAAGTTTTTTTTGTCTAAAAACAAAAAACAAGCGTTTTCCAAGTTGAAGCATCGCCTCTACTCTGCACGAATGCTCACATTACCAGAACCGCAACAACCATTTGAGATTGATACAAACGTCTCCGATTGTGCTATTGTTGCAATTATTACTTAGCATGGGAATCTAGTGGATTACCACAATCAGACACTTTTAGAGATAGTCTGAAAGTATCCCACTTACGACAAATAAATGTATTCCATTGTGCAGGCTTGCCGTCAATGGAAGTATTACATTCTAAGGAAAGAAACTGCCATCCACAAATACCACCAACCCCTGTAGTTCATACAAACACAAGGGAAGTTGTAGAACAATATTAGAAATGGCCCACCTACCTGCAACAGTTCCATTTGAATATTAAGTATAGGTATTAAATCCTACATCGCCTATGCCATTGCCAAACCAATTATTAAGAAGCAAGGCTTGTATACTCCTCTACCTACTCCTATTCAACCTTGGCAATCTATCTCCATGGATTACGTGTCGAGCCTTCCTTCTACTAAGCATGAAAACGATTGCATTTTCATAGTCTTTGACAAATTCTCTAAGATGGACATCATGGCGGCTTGCAAGAGGAAGATCACAACAGAGGCCACTGCTAAGCTCTTCTTTGAGCAAGTGTGGGTACACTTTGGGATCCCATAGTCCATTGTCTCAAATCAGGAAAGTAGATTCCTAAGTGCATTTTGGTCTAATCTCTTGTTGATGCTGGATACAAAACTTACTAAGTCCACGACTTTCCATCCCCAAACTGATGGCCAAACAGAGGTTGTCAACAAGATGATCATACACATTTTGCGCATGTACAACTCGAAGCATCCACGCACGTGGGATGAAAGTCTCCCTTATGTCTAACACAACTATAATATAGCTCTCCACAACTCAAGAAGCCACAACCCCTTAGGGTTGAGATTTTAGCCATTATGTCCCATTGATGTGGCGATAACATTTGCAGCTACTCAGGTAGATTCAGCTCACGCCCAGTCCAAAGCCAAAAGGGCTAACAAATTCGTTGAGTGCATTCAACACATCTACCAACAGGTCCATGATATATTGGGCAAAGCTAATGTTAAGTACAAGCAACATCATGATCAACATCGAGTGCCGCAAAATTTCTAGGTGGGCGACAAAGTTTGGCTACATTTGCAGAAGGAGTGCCTCGTTGGATGCCACCGCAAGCATAACCCGCTCCAATATGGGCCATACACCATCACCAAGGCTGTCAATGACATTGTCTTCGAGATCAACATCCCACCGTTCCTTGGTCTACACTGAGTGTTCAATGTAGACCACCTTCGACCATACTTTCCACCATTTTTGGACAAATCCGACATTGCAGAACATATCACGCCAATAGAGTTCAACCCGGATTGCATATAACATGCCACAACTGATCATATCATGGATAGGCAGACCAAGAACACTTGCCAATAGAGGATACAACTATATCAAGTTGTTAAAGTAGGCCAAATCCTTTACCAGGGCAAGTTGTTCACTAGGGACCAGGTTCAACAGAAATTTTCTCACCTCATGGAGGCTCTGAACACAATGGGGACCATTGCTTCCTAAAGGGGGAGGAATGATCCTGGTGGATATTGGTGGCACTCACCTATTCCACCTAGATCCTCCTGTTAGTTTCATATGTTTCCTTGTTTATTTCAGCATTTACTATTTTTAGCAGTTTTTTGGGTCCTGAACTTCTGGAGTAGTTTTGACCCCCTAAACGATGTTTTTTTGAGGTCTAATGTAAGTCTTTATCCATTGAAACCTGTAGTACTCAGAGATACCTTTCCAACAAGGTAACATATGTGCCAAATGAAGATAATATGACTAAGTTACGACCCTGAGAAATTGGCTGCCCAACTAACCCCAATGAGGCCCACAAACTCTTGGTGTTACATCTCCCGAGGTTAGGGTTTTCTCATGTTTTTCAATAATGAATAGGCCTTTGAGCCTCATTGTAACATAATTTAGAGGCATCTAGCCACCACATCTCGTCTCAGATATAAGCTACCATCACCTAAGCTATCTTATTTCCATTATGTTTGTAAGCATATTTCAATATTTTTCTATTAATGAAATGAAGTGCATCTCTGTATTTATGATTATATCTGTAATTTGTTGCATTCCTGTTTAAGTTCATATCACAATGGAATGTTAGATTGTTTGGGAGAAATTTTGGCTGATCCAGGTGGATATTAGTGGCCACCTGCTTATTCCACCTAGACCCCCCAGTTAGTTTCATCTGTTTCCTTGTCCATTTCAACATTTACTATTTTAGCAGTTTTCCGGGTCTTGAACTTCTAGAGCAGTTTTTACCCCCTAAACGATGTTTTTTTTTTTTGGCCCATGACAATCCCATGGCCATAGGAAGGGGCCTGCAGTGAAACCTATAGTTCTCAGCGAGACCTTTCCAACAAGGTATCATACGCACCAAACGGAGATAATATGACCAAGTTACAACCTCGGGAAGTTGGCTTCCCAACAAACCCCAATGGGGCCCACAAACGCTTGGTGTTACATTTGCTGGGGTTAGGGTTTTGATTGTTTAGGGTTTTCTCATGTTTTCCAATAATAAATAGGCCCTTGAGCCTCATTGTAACATAGTTCAGAGGCATGTAGCCGCCACATCTCTTCTCAGATATAAGCTACCATCGCCCGAGCTATCTTATTTCCATTCTGTTTATAAGCATAGTTAAATATTTTTCTATTAATGAAATGAAGTGTTTTTCTACTGCATCTTTGTGTTTATGATTATATCCTAAGTTGTTGCATTCCTATTTACTTTTGGATCAATGGTATCAAAGCGGTATGCTCTTTCTCTATTTTTCTTTGCATGTTCCCAATGAGGTTAGGGTATAAGGGGTTAGGGCTTGATCTAGTTGAACCATTGCAAGATCAACTTCGCAAAACCCGACAACCTCCCATGGTGGAAGAAAAGAAAGATGAGGGGGTAGGATATCCTTTCAAAATGTTGTTCGAGGAAGATCTTGAGCGACAAAGTGACACGATGATGGAAAAATTTGCCCAGATCCTTCGACGACTACCCACATGCGATGCACCTTCATCCAACAACCACTCTGGAGGCGCCATTCCTTTTAAGGTACAAGTTAACTTCTACATTCCCATATTTGAAGGCATGATAGATGCAGGTGCCCTAGATAAATGGTTAAATCTGTTGGAAGGATATTTTTCAGTTCATGACTTTTCCAATCGGGAAAAGATTACTTTTGCACTTCTCAAAGCCAACCCACACGTCAAGGACTGGTGGGAAGCCTACTTTGAACAAAAGGATGAGAGTGAACCCTCGCTGTTTTCAGCCGCACCCACTAGGAATCTTTTCCGAGATGCCATTAAGGAACAATATTACCTTATCGGGAGCTATGAAGACAAATACATAAAGTGGACCATGCTACAACAGGGAAGGGACCAAGATGTGCCAGAGTTCACAAATATTTTCCATGCCCTTCGCTGGAAGATGGGTATCAAGGATACTGAGCAACATTTGGTGCTCAAGTACGATGAATGTCTACACAAGTACATCCAAGAAGAGATGGAGTTCCTAAACATTTCCTCACTTAGCACGACATATCGGTACGTTGTCAAGATTGAGTAAAAGTTTAAACAAAATAAGTGGGACTTTGGATTTGCAAATCCAAAGCAATGAAAAGGTGCCCCCAAGCCACAAAAAAAAGGACCAAGCCAAGGCAGGGCTACCTAGGAAAGCCCGCTGAAGCCGCAAGCAAATAACAACACCACGAAGATGAAGAAGGACACATGAAAATGGTGTGAGTTCCATAAGAGCTCCACTCACAATACAAGTGAGTGTTAGACCAAGGAGTCACTAGTGGTCGAGCTGAAGGCTTTCGAATCAGATGTAGGTTCTGACTCTAAATTAGAACCCAATAATAGAATTGACAAAGGGAAGATGATCATTGATGCCGAGCCCAGTGCCACTGTGGCCACCACCAAGATCCAGAAGATTGAGCCTGAAGATTTAGAGGAGGGAGAACACCTCTTCCACTCACAAATGTGGGTGAAGGGTTCTCCACTGTAGTTTATTGTCGACAACAGGAGACAAAAGAACCTCATTTTAGTAGAGGTCATGAAGTGGCTAGGCCTAAAGACTACAACACATCCATATTCGTACACCATCTGGTGGCTTCACCAAGGACAAGATCTTTGCATCAGCCAACAATGTCACCTTCCCTACAACATCAATCCCTTCATGGATGGGGTATTGTGTGACATTGCTCCTCTTGAAGTTTGTGATGTATTGTTAGGAAAACCATACTTGTGGAAGTTACATGTTGTATATGAGTCTAGAACTTGCTCTGTGATTATTACTTTGGCTAATAATTTGTACATGATATTGGAGGTAGCCCCACCTACGACCATCTCTTTGATCACTGCAAAGCAATGCAATAAGATCATTTTGCAGGCCAAGAAATTATTTTTCCTTATGATTCACCCCCAGGGCATGAAGGTTGTGGCCACGACTTCTAGGTAGGGCTCCTCTACACAACAAAAACAAATGGACAAGTTCGTGGATGAGTACAGGGATATTTTTGCCTCACCCACAGGGGTACCTCTGCACTATCAGGTCAAGCACTCCATTGATTTGATCTCGGGCACGTTGTTGCCCAATGGACCAATCTATCGACGCTCTATATAGGAGAATGATGAGATCAAGAGGTAGATTTAGGAACTATTGCACAAAGGGCACATCAAGCCAAGATCATCTCCTTGTGGGAGCCCAATTGTATTGGTACAAAAGAAGAATGGGACCTGGATGCTCTGTATTGACTATCAAGTGCTGAACAAGATCACTGTCTAGAATAGGTACCTAGTCCCGCAGATTGATGACGTTTTGGACCAACTCAAATGGACCAAATATTTCAGCAAGATTGACTTGATGTTAGGTTATCACCAAGTGCCTATCGAACCCTTCGATGTGTGGAAGACTACCTTCAAATCCAAGGAGGGCCTTTTCGAATGGTTGGTTATGCCGTTCAGATTGATGAATGCCCTGCAACCTTCATGATAGTGATGGATGACATCTTGCAACCCTTAACCAATGCATTCATGGTGGTGTATTTAGATGACATATTGATCTTCAGCCAGAGTTGGGAAGAGCACCTCCACCATATTCGATAGGTCCTTCAAACCTTGCGACAATACAAGCTATGCACTAACTTGGAGAAATGCACCTTTGGCCTGACCCAAGTTCAATATCCGGGATACATCATTGATGAGAAGGGTGTACATGTGGACCCATCCAAGATACATTTCATTTGGGATTGTCTAACCCCAACCACTCTAACTGAGCTTCGCAACTTTTTGGGTCTTGCCAATTTCTACCCTAGGTTCGTGTTGGGGTTCTCTCATATCTCTTGGCCTTTAAGTCAAGTAACCAAGGGCGGAGCGAAAGAAAAGTTTTTTTGGTCGGAAACCCAACAAAAAGCATTCTCTGATTTGAAGAACCATCTTTGCTATGCACCAGTGCTCACATTACCAGACCTGCAACAACCATTTTAGATTGAGACAGATGCCTCTAACTATGCTATTGGTGCAGTTCTTACTCAACAAGGGCATCCAGTGGCTTACCACAGTGAGACACTTTCAGACACTGTCTGAAAGTACCCCACTTATGACAAAGAAATGTATTCCATTATGCAGGCTTGTTTTCAATGGAAGCATTAAATTATGGGGAAGGAAATGGTCACCCAAACATACCACCGACCTCTACAGTTCATACAGATACAAGGGAAGTTGTAGAACAATCACCATAAAAAATGGTCCACCTATCTGCAAAAGTTCCATTTGAACATTAAGTATAATAAGGGAAGCACCAATAACGTCACTGATTGCCTCAGCTAACCACGAGTCATGGTGCTGATCATTGTACTCAACTCCTGTGGGCATGAGACATCGGGGTGACTGCATATTTACAAGAGCGATCCAAAATTCGGCAACATATACTAGACATTCTTGGAAGGGAAGCAAGTTACAAATTTTCACCTTTAGGATGCAATGTTATGCCACGTAGGAACCATCTATGTTCCTTCAAGTGAGTGTGCCGAGATGATTTGAGAGGCACACTATAGTTAGGTTGCTGGACATTTCAGAGTAGAGAAAATAGTGGCAGTATTGCAGAAGTATTTTATTGGCTGAAACTTCGTCAAGATGTTGGGAAGTACATTAGATCCTGCACTGCCTGCGCCATTTCCAAGCCAACCATCAAGAAGCAAGGCCTGTATTCTCGTCTACCTACTCCTAGCTGACCTTGGGAATCTGTCTCCATGGATTACATGTCAGGACTTCCTTCTACTAAGCACAACAACGATTGCATTTTCATGGTCGTTGAAAGATTCTTTAAGATCGCCATCATGGCGACTTGCAAGAAGATTATCACAACAAAGGCCACTACTCAGCTCTTCTTTGAGTGAGTGTGGGTACACTTTGGGATCCCAAAGTCCATTTTCTCAGACTGGGACAATAGATTCCTGAGTGAATTTTGGTCAAGTCTTTGGTTGATGCTGGATACAAAACTTACTAGGTCCATAACTTTCCATCCCCAAACTGATTACCAAACTGAGGTTGTCAACAAGATGATCGTACACAATTTGCGCATGTACAACTTGAAGAATCCATGCACGTGGGATGAAAGTCTCCCCTATGTCCAACACATATACAACAGAGCTCTCCACAGCTCAACAGGCCACAACCCCTTTTAGGTAGGGCTAGGATTTCAACCATTATGCCCCATTGATGTGGCCATTCCATTTGCAACCACTCAGGTAGATTCGGCTCACGTTCAATCTGAAGCTGAAAGGGCTAACAAATTCATTGAGCGCATTCAACACATCCGCCAACAGGTCCATGATATATTGGATAGAGCCAATGCTAAGTACAAGCAACACCATGATCAACATCAAGTGCTGCATAAGTTCCAGGTGGGCAACAAAGTTTGGCTACATTTGCAGAAATAGGACTTTACTGGACCCCAGCGCAAGCTTCACCCACTCTGATATGGGCCATACAAAATCACCAAGGCCATCAATGACAATGCCTTTGAATTTACCATCCCATCGTTCTTTGGTCTGCACCTAGTGTTCAATGTAGATCATCTTCGACCATACTTTCCAACATTGTTAGACACATTTGAAATTGTAGAACAACTCACACCAAAAGATATCAACCTGAACTGCATGGAACAAGCCACAAATGATTAGATCATGGAAACATATATCAAGAACACTCACTAACAGAGGATACAATTATATCTATTTATCAAAGAAGGCCAACTCGTTCACTAGGGCAAGTGGTTCACAAGGGACTAGGTTCAACAAAAAATTCCTCACCTCATGGAGGCTCTATCCCCAATGGGGATCATTGCTTCCTAAGGGGGGAAAGATACAGGTGGATAATGATGGTCACTTGCCTATTCCACCTAGACCCCCTAGTTAGTTTCATCTGTTTCCTTGTTCATTTCAGAATTTACTATTTTTTGCAGTTTTTCAGGTCCTGAACTTCTGGAGCAATTTTAACCCCCTAGACAACATATTTTGGGGACCGCAATAGGCCCATAATCATAGGAATATGGTGAAACCTATAGTACTCAGCGAGACCTTTCCAACAAAGTATTGCACACGTAAAACAGAGATAATATCACCAAGTTACGACCCCGAGAAGTTGGCTGCCCAACTAACCCCAACGGGGCCCACAAACTCTTGGTGTTACATCTCCTAGGGTTAGGGTTTTGGTTGTTTAGGGTTTTCTCATGTTTTCCAGTAATAAATAGGCCCTTGATCCTCATTGTAACACATTTTAGATTCATGTAGCCGCCACATCTCTTCTCAAAGATAAGCTATCATCGCTCAAACTATCTTATTTCCATTTTGTTTGTAAGCATAGTTAAGTATTTTTATATCTATAACTTGTTGCGTTCCTGTTTAAGTTTGGATCATTGGTAGGATAAAAATTAACTACTTCTTCTTATATTTGGATCTCCATGAACTTGTATTTATGGAAATTCTGGATACTCCATCCCTCCTTTGGCTCATCAATGTGGTTGTTTGCCTCATAAATGAGATCAAAGTTACCATAATATTACCTTTAAGGATTATTGGGGCTCAAGGATTGAATTTTACAGCCCATCATGTCAAGCGTTGGAGTGATTTTCAAGCAAGTTTGTGCCCTAAGGTGTTGACTAGGATTTTTAACAACCACACGACTATCAAGGAAAAGCTTACACGGTTGTTAATTTCTAGCAATGGTGCGCCTGCACAGTTCAATTTTTTAACTTGAACCTTATGAAAGCTTTTAAATTTTTGTCTTCATGGTGCCTTCAACTAAAAATGTAACCTATGTATGTGTTGATCACTGACTTGAAGTGTCTTCTAGTGCGTACAAATGAGTGTACGATTTTCCTGTGATAACAGTTACCCCCTGATGTGTGAGGTTAGGAGCAAGCGTATGGCCGAAATACATCACATTTTTGCTGATATGGCCAAGTCTTGTTAACTTCTTGAGAGATAGAGAAACTTATTGGGGCGAAGATAAGGGAAATATCCTTGATTGAGAACTAAAAAGAACCATACTATGAAGGAATATTGCAACAAAAGTGTCTATACTGTTAACACCCAGGTTGTTCCCTATGAGTCCGAAGGGAATACGGCGGGGGGAACCACTAACCAACCTTTGGATTATAGATCCTAGCCTATCTATAATTAGAGAGGGCTCTCTCTTTAAGTTTCAGCTATGCTTTGTGAGTATTTTAGGCTAGTTAAAAGTTTCAGTTTCATGTTTAAGACTTTGGTTGGTGAAATTTTGTTGTAAGAAGGGCATGAAGAGTGCAGAAGATGCTAATCCATTGGGCATATGGAGTCAGAAAAGTGAGATATTTCTGGTGCCTTTGATGGAGAAAGTTTTGCTGCAAGGTTAGATGGATATTGTTAATATAATTTCCGATTTAGTGAGTGAAACAATGGGATATGGAGTTACCGACAGTGTGATATCAATTTGAGCAACAATCTCTACTTAGTAGCATAAATGAATTACCAAATAGTGACTGTGAGACATTCAGAGCTTATTGGAGCAATTAAGAATTCCAATTTAAACAGCTAAAGATATGGAAAACATTTATAGTGAAGATAGATTGAGATTAGGGTGTCTCCATGGACAAATCCTGAGCTATTCTTTTTCTTTCTTTCCTAGATTTAGAACAACATGTGAGAGCCATGAGTTAAAACAAATAACAGAAACATTAACAGAGATAGAGAAACACTTATTATATCAAGCCATAACACTAGAATCCTATAGCATTCAATGGTTCCAATCACAACATGCACCAGTAAAACTCAGTTCCTGTAAACTCCAAGCTTTATTTATAACATCCTTCTGAAAGTTACAGCCGAGTTCTCATTTCTTCATAAGAGAACAACAAAACCAACAACAACCCCTTGAAAGTTTGTGCGAGGGGGAATATATACAATAGGTTTTACAAAATATCTAAATGCTGAGTCATTTGATACATTAACTATGCTCACCAACTTTACAAAATATAAGATAAGAAAGTTATTGCTACTCTGAATGTAAGATAAATGGTCTTTAATGCTGTCAGGCCTCTTCTTGACCTTTAGAGGAGAGTGAGTCGGTTGAGCGTTTCTGCTTTAATGCTCAATGATGTAAATGATGTGTCTTTATGCTCTGTCATGCTGAAGCTTTTCTCGGCCCTGCTACCTGTAGCTGTCATTGCTGCTTTTGGTGGTTGAATCTTCCTGCTGAGGTGGCTCATTCCACCTTTTGGTCATAATATATGTATCACACTTTCTGAATGTGATGACTTATATATTTCGATGACAAAATTTAGATGAAACCCCTTGTTTATAATAATAACTGTATCATGGAGGTCCACCATTCCTGCGTAGGCAATTGATGCCTCAAAATTGCATCCAAGGTCTCATTTGCCTCTGTGTATTTGTAGAAGTTCGAAGGCACTTCAAGCAGATGGCTAATCTCATTCATAATAAAAAACAAATTCTCTACTCTGTCATAGAGACTTTGCCCAGATGCTGGCCCTGTTGTCTATGAGCTACTTGATCCTTGACTGATCTGATTGGTGGCAAATGTGTTCACCCTCTTTGCATAAACCTCATGTGATAGAAGTTTTCCTACACTGTTGAGCAAGCTGAGAAGACCTCTGCCCTGTAACGCTGCAAATTTGTCCATGAACCTATTTACCTCTGTTTGCATGTCCTGGCTTCTTCTATTCAATGTCTGCACCGGGCTTTTCAGTGTGAGGACCCTCTTGATTAGCTGGATAGTCTCTGTCCTGTTGGAGATCCCAATTGCTGCCAGCTGAGGACCTGTCCGGTTATTGAGCACATTGATCATTCTGTTGGCTATCTCAGGCATACTGCCTAGAGATGCCCTTGCTCTATGCACTTCCCTTTGTGCTTTGCCTATGAGCTCCATTTGCTCATGAATAGTCTCAATGTATTGCCATTGGTCCATTATTGATTGGCCAATGTGGGTCCACAAAACTGTTCTGATCTCAGCCACCACTTTGTCAAGGGTGAGCTCTTTCTCCAGCTCTTTCATCCTTTCCTTGAGAGTTTTTATTTCTCTTGCTTTCTCAGCCACATTCTGCTTTGAACTCTGATTCATATATGCTACTTCCACAACTTCTTATGATGAGTGCATTAGAACATTATCAACCATATTATCAGTTAACAGATGCAGTAACATAGAATAGATCATCACACATAAGGCACACACATGAACACCATGATATAAGGTGGAAACCCAATGCGGGAGAAAACCCCCTGCTGCAAGTCATCTCAATCTTCTTCTTAATAAGAAAATCCTTTTACAATATTTGTACTGGTGCAGTCTTATACCAGTACGGGAGCTACAACCCCCTTTGCTCTTGTACTAGCCGATCCATTTACTAGTACGAAGGCTGCTACCTGCTACAATGCTCCAAAGATTCCCCTTTGCTTTTGTACTAGCTTAAGTACTAGTACGTAGGCGCTGGCCTACAATCTTCTCTCCTCCAGGTACCACGTTTCATCAATTTTCATACTGGATACACTGAAGCAAAACACATAATCTGAAAGGCCACGTTTCATCCAATTTTCATACTGGATCCATAAACATCAAATGATCATCAA
>APFE031166097.1:44680-58393 GCA_000404065.3 Pinus taeda | reverse complement strand
CTGCTCCAAATGGCTGCCCAAGAAGCTCCTCACTCCAGCTACAATGCTCCTCCAAGACTCCTCACTGCTGCCCCAAAACAAGCTCAAGAACTGCTCACTAACTCTCAAAGAAGACTCTCACTCAAATGCATAAGATTGCTGTGAGAGAATGAGAGCACTTGGGTGAGTTAAATAGGGTTTGGGAGGGGGATATGGACCCCAAACTACAACTAGCAATATCACATAACTGTTTCAAGTCCAAAATAACCATAAAACTAATTTAAAATCCCAAAAAAATCAATTTACAACGTGCCTTTGCCTCCGGGTTCCGTGGCCATGCAACTCGGCCGTTTCATATCAGACTCGGTCTGTTTCGGCTCAGTCAGCAATGACTCAGCCGAGTCATTCAATGACTCAGTCGAGTCATTCAATGACTCGGCCGAGTCATTGCTGACTCGGCCGTCCGAACCGGGTTTCTCACCGTTTTGATGCCCAGGCTAACGAAACGGACCAACTCGGCCGAGTCAATGTTGACTCGGCCGTTTCTTAAAACACTGGGTGCAGCGCTGCTATTTTGAAGGCTAAAGGAAGGAAATGGTCTGTTTTGCTTTCGTGGAGAGGTTCCCACACAGTCCATCACCCCACTCTTCTTACTCATCCACTCCCATTCTCGTTCACTCATGTCCTAACCCAATTCTCACATCATAACAAAACCCACTTTCGCCTTGGCCCTATGCGAATTAACCCTTTTTTGCCCCAAACCTTACCTTTCTGCCCATATGTGCCCTTTGCACATTTCTTGAGGACATCATGTACTTCCGTGTCCCCTCGCCGTCGATCTTCCCACCGATCCGACGGTCTGCACTCCACCCGACCAACGTGACATGCTCGATCAATCATCACTGTTAGATCACTTTCGCCATTCTAACGGCTATCGCGCATATCGCTCGAGCAACAAGCGAGAGGGATACCCACCCGATAAAAGCAGTTTCCTCTCTCTCCTCCGCTGCTACATGGCGCTCGATGAATGGAATTGGGCGGGCTCCGACCTTTACTATTGACCGCCCGATAGAAACCATTTCCGCTTGAGTAAAACTGCTCCCAGGCATTATCTTTCGAGCACCTCCTCCGCCCGATAGCCGTTTGATCTACTCATGTGAGATCTGACGGCTTGGACTTATTCTGCTCCCACCATGACTTTAGGCCTTCGGCAATTGATCTCCTCTGTCCATCTCTCCCGATCCAACGACCTTCATTCATGATCACCTCAATTCGTCCTCTGTTGCCCAACTAGCATCCCGATAGTCGATTCATGCCATACAACAACCCATGTGTCCCCGTGCCCCACTTCCCATCAGTCACCTAGGGAGGAAAGTGTTGGCTCTATCATTGTTTTTGACAGTCGGACAGTTGAACTCAAATAACGGAATACCTGGCCGAAAGGAGGAAAAACAACAACACGATGCAGCCGAACCAATAGAGATGGTCAAACGCCACTGGCACGAGCGAGCCACCTGACAACGCGGTGAAATTACCAGAATTTGGTTACTGTGTTTGTTAGGAAAAGAGACCTCTAAGCTCATGTTTGCCTAGTTATGGCATCAAGTAGTTAGAAGACAGACATCTCAAGCCTCAAAGGGTTCAAGAGCATTGTAAAAAGCCTATAAATGGCTGAAAGTTCGAAAAAACAAAGGTTCAACTTTTGGAGATTGTGAATACTCCGTTCCTTCTAGCTTCTCATCTTCATTCCAGTAATACAAGCTTCTTTTGCTATTACATGTTCAAATTGCCATTTTCTCCTCTGTTCTAAGCTTGCACTTGAATAGGTTATTCATGTTTTCTTCTGTGTCTAATGCCAGATAACTGTCATCTTATCTCTACGTTGATAAATTAGATCTGCAAGCTTCATTTACTTTCTGTAGCTAGCCATTCATATGTGTTTATGTATGCATCTACTGGTACAATTAGTATTCTCCACCTATTCACTGAATCTATAAACTATTGAGCATTAGTGGTCTAAAGCCTTGTCAAGCTGAGGGTGTTCATGCATGTCTTGAGTGGAAACAAAGTTGGAACAGTCATCTGACTTGATCCAAACCCCAATCCATTCCAATAGTTCAGAGAACGATATTGAAGATTTCTTCGAGCTACAACCTAGGAGAGTTTCCTGGAGTGATAACATAATTGGCGTTGTTGTCGAGGAGAGGAGACTGAAGCTCAGCTTCTTTGGGGGACTACACAGATCCAGCTTTGATGATAGACAAAGTTTAGACACTATTTGGGTTGTAATCATCTATCTGGCGACTCTACTAAAGGACGAACCTCTTGGCGACTCCACTCCATAGTGTTGGCTCAATTTGTGAGGCATACTTGGAGAAATCCTCAGAAGCCACGAACTGACCCAGTATCTGACCCTGAAAAATCATCAAAGAAAGAAAGGCGTTGCAGAAAGGAGCATCAGGTTCAGGTAGTTCTAAACAATATTCTATATCTCTTCAACAAAATCCTGTAATAGAACAAATACATGTTGAGAGTATAGCATCTAATACTAGCAGTGAAAAAAAATCTTAGAGATCCATAGAGCTCCTTATTCTTTAGGTTTTTCTTTTGTTGTAAGCCCAAAGGAAACCTCTCCTCCTATCCATCATACTCCTCTAGTCCTATCAGTCACTCCTCAACCCTCTGTCATTCAGACTTCCAGTACCCTTATAGACACCACAGCTATGGCAACACCTACCAAAATGGAAAGAATCATAGCTGCTAGGTATGAACCTCTAATACTGCCCACCCCTTTGAATGTCATGCTTACTGGAGAATATCAGAAGTATATGCCTAAGTTCACTAGGACTGAAGGTGTTACAACTAAGGAACATCTTGGATCATTCTATAGCTATGCTGATAACCTGGACATTAGTGAAGATGATGTGTGGATGAGAGTCTTTGTCCAAAGCCTAGATGGAGAGGCTAGAAAATGGTTCAGAGAACTGACCCCAAGGTCTATAGTAGATATTGAGGCTTTAGATGATGCATTCCTAAAGCATTGGGGGGATAAGAAGGATCTATTCTACTACCACACCGAGTTTGGGAACTTAAAAAAGGAAAATGGCGAGTTGTTGTCTGATTTTAATAAGAGGTTTAACCGCATGTACAACAAGATACCAGCTGAAGTAAAACCCACCACTACCTCTGCTAAACTCACCTATGCTAGCGCTTTTGATTCGGACTTCTGTCTACTATTGAGGGAGAGACGATGTGCTACCTTGGCTGATATGCAGGATGCAACCTTGGAAGTAGAATCAAACATCATGGCTGCAGAGAAGCTCAAGGGGAATGTTGATAGGAGGAGACAAAGGGGCGAATCTTCATCATCTTCAGATCCCAAGATAGATAAAATGACCAAGATGATAGAGTCATTAGCCTGTGAAATCTCCAAATTAAAGGTTGAGCAGCACCATGGGAAAGGAAGCGTTCCTAATACCTTTGCTCCTCGAAACCCAAATCCATATAGAAGAGCTAATGAGCAGTTGCAGATTTTGCAAAGAAGCAAAGATGCCAATGAAGTTCAAAGGGTGAAGACCCCTTTCCAAAATGTAGTCATGGAAGAAGAGCTGTATGAGGAAGATGATGAGATCCATTGTCTAGAAGACAAAGACAGTGCCTCTTTTTTGACCTCAGCTGCCTATAAAAATTCATTATTCAATGACCAGATCAGCCAAGAGTGGGATGGTGAAGTTGTTCTGCAAACTAATGATTGGCACAGATATGATCTGAGGTCGAAGATGAATAATGCCAAGGAAAATCCTATTCAAAGAGCTGTTGTCCCTACAATGCAACAAGCTAATAAGCAGAAATGACTGGTAGTTGATCCCATTATCCTCAAAACTCCAGCTCACGAGGTAAGAGGCTCTGACAAGTCTCCTTCTCCTTTTAGTTTTGAATCAGAAATTCAGAAGCTAGGAATACCTATACCTCTGATTGAATTAGTGAAGAATGAGTCCTTCAAGAGATCTATCCTCGAGGCCCTTGAGCCTAAAGCCATCCAAGCCTCCACTGACTGTGTAAATCTACAAGATGACAAACCAGTTGTTGTTCTCAGCCCAATTATTGAAAATTATGATGACAGCTCCCCATCATTCTATGTCTCTTTGACTATTCATGACAAAATCCTTCATAACCGCCTTCTGGACACAGGAGCCAACCATAATATAATGCTCAAGGCTGTTATGGATGAGTTGGGTCTTGACATTACCAAGCCTTATCATGACCTATTTTCTTTTGAATCTAGAAAAGTGAAATGTTTGGGATTAATCAAAGACCTAGCCATCACCTTGTCTCAGCTGCCCATGAAGAGCATGATGATGGATATTGTGGTAGCAGATGTACCCCCCAAGTTTGGCATGTTGCTTTCCCAAGGTTGGATCAAGAGATTAGGTGGAACATTGCAAAATGATCTGTCCTATGCTACTGTCCCAGTTTTTGGAGGTGAGAGTAGGAGATTATACAGAGAAGCTCAGTTGGCTTATATCATCAGTGATGAAAAGAATCCCACTACTTATCCCATCTATGCTGTCGACACTGATTTTGGAGCCTGTATTCTTCAGCTTGAAGAATCCCAGTTGGCCTCCATGTAGCTTAGGAAACCGGTTTGCTAGATCACAGAGGAAGAGGGCCCACAAATTTGGGACATGTTCTTTGATGGAGCTTGCTCTACGGAAGCTGCAGGGGCAGCTGTAGTCCTTGTGTCCCCCACACGAGAATGCATTCATTTTTCTTTTAAGTTAACTTTTAAGGTCTCAAACAACATAGCAGAGTATGAAGCTTTGATATTGGGCTTAAACACTGCTAAAGAAATGGGCATCAAAGGTTTGAAGGTGTTTGGAGATGCAGACCTTATCATTCAGCAGGTGAACAAAACTTTCCAAGCAAAGCATCCAAGGTTGAAAGTATACAGAGATGAGGTATGGAAGCTCAAGGGTTCTTTAATAGTTTCAATATTTCTTACATCCCTAGAATGAAGAACTAGCTTGCTGATTCCCTTGTTGTGTCTGCTAGCACGTTTATCCCTCCTTTGCCTCCTAAATTGACTTATGAAGTTCAGGTGAAATATAGACCATCTCTTCCGGACAATGTCAAATACTGGAAAGTTTTTGAAGATGATGATGAAATTAATAGGTTTTTACAAGTCATTGATGAATTTTCTGAAATGCACATTGATCAAGGAAACGAAACCATTGAAGAATGCAACCAGTCCAAGTTAAAGGATGAAATTGGTTAGGACAGCATTGTTCAACTGCCTAGTAACCATATACCCAAAGGATTGGTGCCCCTAGAGAAACTGTTTGATCATAATGATGTACCTTATAAGCTTGCCAAAAAAGAAAATGAATCTGCAGTTCATAGACATAATGTAGGGAATCCAGCCCATCCAAAGTACATAAATCTGTCTACTCACTTGTCTGTTGCCCAAAGTTTTGAGTACTGCACCCTGATGAAACAATTTGATGATATTTTTGCTTGGGAGTACAATGATCTTAAGACCTATGACACATATATCATTCAGCATAAGATCAGACATCATTTAGCATAAGATCCCACTGGAGAAGAACACCATCCCTTTTAAGCAGAAATTAAGACCTATCATCCCTCTCTTATTGCCTTTGATTGAAAAAGAAATCAAGAAGCTATTGGATGTCAAGATCATAGTTCCCCTAAGATAGCTAACCTTGTGGTAGTGAGAAAAAAGAATGGAGAATTAGACTTTGTGTTGACTTTAGGAATCTGAACAAATGCTCTAAAAAAGACAACTACCCCCTGCCTAAGATGGAACACTTGCTGCAAAAAGTTTCAGGGGCTAGAGTCATGTCTTTCTTAGATGGATTTTCATGTTACAATCAGATTGTTGTACATCCAGAAGATCGGGAAAAGACCACCTTCACTACTCACTGGGGCACTTTCATGTACTCCAAGATGCCTTTTGGACTGATGAATGCTGGGGCTACTTTTCAGAGGGCCATGGACATAGCCTTTTTGGTAGAGAAGGACAAGTTTGTCCTTATTTACCTTGATGATATAACAGTGTTTTCCAATGGTCACAAGGACCATTTGTAGTATTTGAAGGTGGTGTTTCTAAAGTGCAGACGGTTTGGGATTTCTATGAACCCAAAGAAGTCACAGTTTGCTCTAGAAGAAGGAAAACTTTTGGGACATATTGTTTCTGTTCAAGGTGTGAAGATTGATCCAGCAAGAGTTAAAGCAATTCAAACATTGTCCATCCCAAGATCAAAAAGGGACATTCAATCGTTCCTGGGTAAGATCAACTTTGTTAGGAGGTTTATTCCAAACTTTGCAGAGCTAGTGAAGCACATCACTTCCACGCTGAAGAAAGGATCAGAAATAAAATGGACAAATGGCGCAAGAAGCTCTTTTGAAGCCATCAAACAAGCTATCATGGAAGCTTCCACTCTAATCAGTCCAGACTATACCAGGGAGTTTTATATCTTCTCTTTTGCCTCTTATGATACACTTGCAACAGTTCTATTGCAGAAAAATGATGAAGGTGTAGAGCACCCTGTGGCCTTTTTTAGCAAAGCTCTGAGGGATGCTGAACTAAGGTATGACCTTATTGAAAAACAAGCTTATGCTCTCATAAAATCTTTAAAAGCATTCATAATTTATATTTTGCATTCCAAAGTGGTTGTGTATGTACCTTCAGCCTCAGTAAAAGATGTCCTAACTCAGCCAGATATTGATGGAAAGAGAGCTAAATGGATTGCAAAATTCATAGAGTTCAACATAGAGGTGAAGCCCACCAAGCTTTTCAAAGGCCAGGGCTTGGCTGAGCTTATGACTGAAGAAAATTGTAGTTTGCTAGACATAAATTGCATGGGTTCAAATTCAGGTGGTGAGCAGACAGAGGAAGCAGCAGAAGAGCACCTGTGAATGGTATTCTAGTATAGTTCATTTTTTATAGAAGCTAGAAGTCCCTCCAGGGCTTAGTTCAAGTCAAGCTCTGGCCATTAAGCTTAGATCAACGAATTTCTGCATTAATAAAAACCTGCTTTATTGGAGAGACCCAGCAGGGATCCTCTTTAGATGTCTAGACAAAGGACAATTTGTGGAAGTCATGCACTAGTTCCATTCTAGCGTTTGTGGAGGGCATCATTATTGGAAAACCATAACCCACAAGATCCTGAGAGTTGGGTATTATTGGCCTACTCTGTTCTTTGATGTATTTTCTTTTTTGAGGTCTTGTGACAAATGTCAGAGGTTTGCAAGAAGACAATAGCTAAAATCTCTGCCCTTGATGCCAATCAACGCCAATGGTCCCTTCCAGCAGTGGGGCTTGGACTTCATAGGTGAGATTAATCCACATTTCAATGGTCAGCACAAATGGATCTTGGTAGCCACTGATTATTTCACCAAGTGGATTGAGGCTATACCCGCTAAAAATGTTAATCATCAGGTTGTCATGAAGTTCTTGAATGAGAATATTTTCACTAGATTTGGTTGCCCAACCAAACTAGTCACTGATAATGCAGCAGCTTTAGGACAAAAGAATTGGTGGACATGTGTGAATCCATGGGCATTCAATTGGTGCATTCTACCTCATATTATCCTCAAGGCAATGGCCTGGCAAAATCATCTAACAAGAGTCTTGTAAGGATAATCAAAAAACTGCAGGAGGACAACAAAAAGAGTTGGGATTCCAAGTTGAAGTTTGCACTGTGGGCTGAGAGGGTTACCAATAAGAAGTCCATAGGAAATTCTCCATTTGAACTAGTTTATGGCACTGATGCTATTTTTCCTATCCAACTGATTCTCCCTGTAGCCAAATTCTTGCAAGAAGAATATGATGAAGAAAATGACATGGCAAGGAGAATGAGTAACTTGCTTGAATTACAACAGATCAGGGAACAACTGGTTGAGAAGTCAAGAATTTATCAGAAGAAGATCAAAGAAACCTTTGATAGAAAAGCAAAGGTGGACAGTTTTCAAGTTGGTGACTGGGTTCTCAAATGGGATGCATTGAAAGAAAAAAAGGGCAACCATGGTAAATTTGATGCCTTATAAACAAGACCGTTTTTCATTACTCAAGATTAGATGAACAATACTTTCATTCTGCACAATTTGGAGGGGGAAGGTGTCTTTGATGGCCCAGTCAATGGCCGGTTTTTGAAACTTTATCTCATATGAGGCTTTAAGGCCTTAATATTGTAATAGGTTTTTCAGTTTTTGTTTTTATGCAAATAAACTCCATGCCCAATGGAACACTAGGAGATAAGTTTGTTTTGATTGTTACTGGAAAGGCAGTAGTCTGTAGTTCTTGAAACCTCACAGGTAGGTTTTCATCCCTAGAAGGAGCCAGTGTTAGCCCTGAGGTGCAGTGCTGCTATTTTGAAGGCTAAAGGAAGGAAATGGTTTGTTTTGTTGTCGTGAAGAGGTTCCCACACGGTCCATCACCCCACTCTTCTCATTCATCCACTCCCATTCTCGTTCACTCATGTCCTAACCCTACTCTCACATCATAGCAAAACCCACTTTTGTCTTGGCCCTACGTGAATTAGCCCATTTTTTCCCCAAACCTTACCTTTCTGCCCATATGTGCTCTTTGCACATTTCTCGAGGACATCCCGTACTTCCGTGTCCCCTCGCTGTTGGTTTTCCCACCTATCCGATGGTCCGCACTCCACCCGACCAATGTGACATGCTCGACCAATCATCACAGTTAGATCACTTCCGCCGGATCTAACGGATATTGCTCATATCGCTCAGGCAACAAGAGAGAGGATACCCGCTCAATAAAAGCGGTTTCCTCTCTCTCTTCTGCTGCTACGTGGCGCCCGATGAATGGATTCGAGCGGGCTTTGGCCTTTATCGCTTACTGCCCAATAGAAACCATTTCCACTTGGGTAAACCGCTCCCGGGCGTTATCTTTCGAGCACCTCCTTCGCCCGATAGCCGTTCGATCTACTCATCTAAGATCTGACGACTCGGACTTATTCCGCTCCCGCCACAACTTTAGGCCTTCGGCGATTGATCTCCTCTGTCCATCTCTCCTGATCCAACGACCTTCGTTCATGATCACCTCAGTTCATCCTCCGCTTCCCAACCAGCATCCTGACCATCGATTCACACCATCCAATGATCCATGTGCCCCCGTACCCCACTTCCCATCAGTGACCTGAGGAGGAAAGTGTCGACTCTGTCAGTGTTTTTGACAGTCGGACAGTTGAACTGAATTAACGAAATACATGGCCGAAAGGAGGAAAAGCAACAGCACAATGTAGTTGAACCAATAGAAATGGTCATGAAACGCCGCTGGCATGAGCGAGCCACCTGATAGTGCGGCGAAATTACTAGAATTTGTTTATTGTGTTTGTTAGGAAAAGTGACCTCTGAGCTCTTGTTTGCCTAGTTATGGCATCAAGTAGTTAGAAGACAGAGGGGATATATTAAGACATCTCGAGCCTCAAAGGGTTCGAGAACATTGTAAAAACCCTATAAATGGCTAAAAGTTCGAAAAAACGAAGGTTCAACTTTTGGACACTGTGGATACTCTGTTCCTTCCAACGTCTCATCTTCATTCCAGTAATACAAGCTTATTTTGCTGTTACATGTTCAATTGCCATCTTCTCCTCTATTCTAAGCTTGCACTTGAATAGGTTATTCATGTTTTTCTCTGTGTCTAATGCCAGATAACTGTCATCTTATCTCTGCATTGATAAATTAGATCTGCAAGCTTCATTTACTCTCTGTAGCTAGCCATTCATATGTGTTTATGTAAGCATCTGCTAGTATAGTCAATATTCTCCACCTATTCACTGAATCTATAAACTATTGAGCATTAGTGGTCTAAAGCCTTGTCAAGCTGAGGATGTTCATGCATGTCTTGAGTGGAAACAAACTTGAAACAATCATCTGACTTGATCCGAACCCCAATCCATTCCAATAGTTCAGAGAACGATATTGAAGATTTATATGTTACCAAACATTTCTGACCTACAACCTAGGAGAGTTTCTTGGAATGATAATAGGTCTCACCCTCTAACTATCCCTGTCCTGACTGCTCCTTTTCAGGAGATCTAGTGCCCAGATTTTGGCTGCTTTCCCCACATGGTGTAGGTGGTTGTACTCCAATGACTTGTGCCCCTCTAGTGTCTCTGTTGTAAGGACAAGGATGGATCTAGTGTGACACCTTCCTCAATTGAGCCAACCTCTCATCATTCTAGTGGATTCCACCGCAGAATTCCTGCATTTTGAATCTGCCTTGAGCCATGGGTGGTGTATGGTGTAACACATCACTGTACAAACATGCCCAAATCTCCCATGATCTTACTGGTTACCCATAGTTGGGCCAAGATTATGCTCTAATACCACTGTAATATTCCAAACTTAAATAAACAATGATATGCAAAACAAAATCGATTTGTGACACAAGAAATTAAAACAATCAGCAAATGCTCATTAAAACTCCAGAAGTGAGAACCATCTGAGCCATTTTATTAATGAAATGGAGCAAGTACAATAATATGGAGAAATGCACCTAGGCTTGCCTCAAGGGAAATCTTGACAAGACCCAGGTGATAAAACAATAATCTCAAAGCTGGAAATGACTGCTCTTCTAATGCTCTGTGATGTCCCCAGAAACTACACTGCTGACTGGAAAGGAATTGCAAGAAACCCATCGTCGATACTCGGAAAATGCTGAAACTTCATATCTGGGATCCTTGTCAAAACCCTAGAAAAACCCAAAAAGTGTTTGGCTTATCTCCAAGCCAAAGTCGAACACATAAATTGGTGCACATTCCGCAACTACTAGCAATTTGCCCTGTTATAATAATGAGGAATTCATACCCGAATATCACCTAGAAAATTTTGAAATTTTAACCACAGACTCCTATCACAAAACCCAGAAATGGTTTGGCTGGATTTTGACTTTCCAAAATTGACCCCCAAAGGCCCTATGCCCTCTAAAACTACTGAAGCGCACTATCTACCAATACACCAGCAAAATCCTCCTCAAACACTCTGGAAAAGTAGAAATCACCTCCACTAATGCTTTCCTTATCTCTCCCGATAAGGATCAACCTCAATGGCTGAGTCTCCACCTCCCAAGTGTGCACAAAATGTTGCCTTTGCGTTGGCCCAGGAAGTACAAAAGTCACACTTAGTGAGAGCACTCTCCTCCAGCTCCAAAACTTTAGCAAAACTCCTATGCCTCCTCTCCAAAAATTCTCCTGACCAAAACTCCTTTGCAAGATGCCACAAACAGATTTGACCTCCCTTCGCTGCATCCTCCAGAAATACGCACCACCTAGAGATGGATGCAACTGCTGAAAACCACAATGAAATCTCCTCAGGAAGAATGAAGATAAACCTCTCTAGGGTGGCACTCGAAGTCCCTCGAGAAAGGGTGAGCTCTTTGCTTGAAAAACTCATGCTAAACAACAAATAACTTGGCTAAGCAGCTCGAGCAACCAAAGAGAAATTCAGTATGCCAAAGATGAATGAAATGAGGAGAGTTGCCTTCACTATATAGATTTCATGGAGCACTTTTCCCTCCATTGTGGGCCCTCACCTAACCACCTCCATGCAAATAGAATTAGGGAGTGTGTATTTCCCTAGTGTGGGTGGCCCCCATGTGTAATTTAACCACAACAAAATAACTTCTCCTAAGTCTAATCTCCTAATAAAATCGAATGGGCCCCACTATCTCCAAAATTGGCCCCAAAATGCAATAATTAGTCTTGTTCCAAAGTAATTTAGGAAGGGACATGACATGGGACATGGTGAATGGAGAAGAACTTGATTCGTGAGACAACTTGTGCATTCATTATCACTCGAGAGGATTTTTGGTGCGATGAAAGGAAAGTGCCCCACACCACGTTGCCCATCTGATGCATAGGGAGATTCTATGTAGTCCACCACCTTGCTATCCATTTGATCTCTTTCCTACAAGGCATACTGTGTCAGCGAAACCAAATCACAATAAATGTAATGTCCCTTCCTAAATTATTTTGGAATGTGATTAATCTCTACATTTTGAGGCCACTTTTGGAGGTGGTGGGGCCCATTCGATTTTATTAGAAAGCTAGACTTAATAGAAGTTATTTCGGTGTGGTTAAGTTATATGTGGGGGCCACCCACATTAGGAGAATACACATTCCCTAGTTTTATTTGCATGGAGGGGACATCGATGGTTGAGTGAGGGACCCACGATGGAGAGAAAATGGAGGGAAAAGTGCTCCATGAAATGCATATAAGGAAGACAACTCTCCTCATTTCATCATCTTTGGACATATTGAACTCAATCTTAGTTGCTCGAGCTGCTTAGCCGGGTTACTATTTTGTTTAGCACACGAGTGTCTCCGAGCGGAGATCTCAACCCTTGCTACGGTGGACTTCGAGTGCCAACCCTAGGAGGGAGTTCTTCTTCATTTCAATTCGTAGCAGCAGTAGGGAGATGAGTTACAATAAGATATATTCAAGTTCCAACAGTAGGGAGACGAGTTACAATAGTTGTAGTCGAGTTCCAGCAACAGGGGAAGTAACAACAAGGAAGCCGAGTTACAGCCGCAGGAAAAGGAGCAACAGGAGGGCCGAGTTACAGTAGCAGGAAAATAACAGCAAGGAGGTTGAGTTCCAGCAGCAGGGAGAGTAGCAGCAGCGTAGAGCAGGGGGAGTAGCAGCAGCGCAAAACAGGGAGAGTAACAACAGCGTAAGGACTATGCAACCATTGGAGTGAGATTTGTTAGGGCAACATTATCCTGGGGATTTGGAGCTGGGGTTCTGGGAGATTATTTGGAGGGAAATTTGAGGAGGATTTATGGAGTTGGGACTACATAGATTGATAGGATCAGTGACAGTAACAAAATTCATATTTGGAGGAGGGCCAAGTTATGAAGGGTCAATTTTTGAAAGTTGGAACCAAGGGAAACCCTTTCCAGGTTTTTCTGGGTTTTTGGCAAGGACTGCACTCTTAATTTTATAGAACTTTCTAGGCAGATCTGAGGGATCATACAGGGGTCCCAACTCAGCCAGCAGCTAGAGAAGGTAGGGGGAATTTGGGCCAAAATCCCAAGGTCAACATTTGGCCAATTCCTTCATGGGTTATTTTGGGTTTCTTGCATAGAGGTTGGGATTAATTTCACAGAATTTTCTGAGCAACAGGGAAGGCTCTAACGGCAGGTCATTTTAGGCAACAACATCTTTCTAGGCAATAACAATGTAGCTCTTGGGTCGGATTACCAGTAGATTTGAGGAGGGTGTTCCATTGTTCATTTTGGGGTTTTGCTAGTTTGCCTAGAGCAAGCCTAGGTGCACACATTCCAACACCTTGTTGTACACCTCTTCCCATTTAATAAAATGAGTAGATAACGCAGTTTGGTTGCCAATTTTGTGGTTTGATGGTCTGATTTAATTTTATGGTGTTGTTTTTATTGTTCGCTTCACATGGCACTATTTTTCTTAATTTGGAACATTACAGTGGTATCTAAGCATGATCTTTGATCCGGATTTAAACAGGAACGCAATAGATTACAAAGATAACCATAAATACAGAGATGCGATAACCATAAATAAAGAGATGCAGCGGAAATAACACTTCATTTCATTAATGGAAAATACCGAGATATGCTTACAACCAGAATTGGAAACACCAGCTAGGACGATGGTAGCTTATCTCTGAGAAGAGATGTGCGGCTACATGGCTCTGAACTGTTCCGAACTTGTGTT